>PUFA01000493.1:0-299438 GCA_003508835.1 Eonycteris spelaea | reverse complement strand
TATAAATCCAACACCTAGTAACTACGATTCTACACTTTGACTATTTTAGATACCTAATATAAGTGGATTCATGCAGTATTTGTACTTCTGTGACAGGCTTATTTCACTTATCAATATTTCTTCAAGGTTCATCTACGTTTTTACATATTGCAGAATATATTTATTTAAGGCAAAGTACTATTCTGTTGAAAGTATAAACAACATTTTCTTTATCCATTCATCAATCAATGGGCATTTAGATTTTTTCCTACATCTTGGCTATTATGAATGATACTTCAATGATCATGGGAGTGTTAATAACTCTTTGAGACCTTAATATCAATTATTTCAGATATATACCCAAACGTGATATTGGTGGATCATGTGGTAATCTATATTTAGTTTTTGAGGCAACTCCATGCTGTTTTTCATAGGTATACTGCACCATTTAACAATTCTACCAACAGTATACAAGTGTTCTAATTTCTCTGCATACTTATCAATACTTACTGTCTTTTTTTTTTTTTTTTTTTTTTTTTGCTAGTAGTCATCCTGTCTGGTGTAAGGCGATTTCTCATTATAGTTTTGATTTTCATTTTCTTGATAATTAGTATGTTTAATATACCTGTTCACCAGTTTCATGTCTTCTTTGAAGAAATGCCTATTTAAGCCTTTATTCCAAATTTTACTGTGATTAGTTTTCTTTTGCTATTGACTTGGAAGACTTGCTATACATTTTAAAGATTAACCGTTATCAGATATATGAACTGCAAATAATTTTTCCCATTCTGTAAGATCTTAATTGTTAAATTTGCTGTGTAGAAACTTTTTAGTTTGATGTAGTTTCACTTCTTTATTTTTAATTTTTTGCCTGTGTTTCAATATCATATCCATGAAATCATTGCCAACGCCAATGTCAAGATTTCCTTCTAAGTTGTGTTTTTTTTTTTTTTTTAGAATATTTATAGTTTTGGGTCTTACATTTAAGTTTTTAATCAATTTTGAGTTGATTTTTGTGTATGGCTTAAGAGTTCATTTCCATTGTTTTTCATTTAGATATCCAGTTTTCCCAACACCTTTGGCTGAAAGGACTATTCTTTCCCCATTGCGAATTCTCGGTACTTTGTCAAAGATCAGTTAATTGTATGTGTATGGATAATTTCTGAAATCCCTGTTATGTTTTATTGGTACATGTATCTACGTTTATGCCAGTACAATGTTGTTTTGATTACTGTAGTTTTATAATAAATTTTAATATCAGTATACCTGATGCCTCCAGCTTTATTTTTTTTCCTCAAGATTGATTTGGCTATTTGTGAGGTTTTATGGCTCCATGTTAATTTTATTTTGTTTTTATTTTTGTAAAAAAATATCATTGGCATTTTGATAGTGATTGCCTTAAATCCGTTGATTGCTTGGGGTAGTATGGACATTTTAACAACATAAATTATATCAATTCATGAACACAGGATGCCTTTCCATTTTTTTATGTCTTCTTTAATTTTTTCACCAGTTTTTTGTAACTTTAAGTATACAAATCTTTTACCTTTATAGTTATGTTCATTCCTCATTATTTTGTTCTTTGTGGTGCTATTGCAAATTGGCTTTTTTTTCTAGTTTTTTTTTTTCATTAATTAATTGATAGGGTATCAAAAAGCAAATGATATTTGTATGTTGATTTTATAGCCTGCACAATTTTAATGTATTAATATTAGTTTAACGTAATTAGTTCTAACAGTTTTTTATGGAGTCTTTGGAGTTTTCTATATATAAGATTATGTCACCTACAAACAGGGCAATTATATTTCTTTCTTTTTGATTTAAACACATTGTATTGCTTTTTAATAGCCTAATTGTTCTGTCTTCTAGTTCTATGTTGAATAAAAGTGAAAAAGTGGGCATCTTTGCCTTTTTTTTTTGTTCTCAGAGGAAACTTTTTTAGTTTTTTTAACATTGAATATGATATGAGTTGTTGCCTTTTCATTGATGGCTTTTATTATGTAGAGGTGCTTTCCTTCAATTTCTAGTATGTTGAGAATTTTTATCACAAAAAAGTATTGAATTTTGTTAAATTCTTTCTCTGCATCTATTGAGACAATAATGTGATTTTTATCATTCATTCTTTTTGTGTGGTGTATCACATTAATTGATTTTCTTATGTTGCACCATCCTTGTATCCAGAGATATGTCCTACTTGGTCATGGTGCATAATCCTTTTTATGTGCTATTGGATTTGGTTTGTTAATATTTTGTTAATTTTTCATCTATATTCATCAGGGATATTGGCCTATAGTTTTTTTTTTTTTCCTTTTTGTATTTGTTTGTCTTTGGTACCAGTGTAATGCTAGCTATGTAAAATAAGTTTGAAAGTATTTCCTCTTTTTCATATTTTAAAAGATTTTGAGAATTGGTGTTAAATTATTTTAAAGTATTTGTTAGAATTTACTAGTAAAACCATGTTAGGCTTTGTTTATTGGGATGTTTTTATTACTTGTTAACATATAATTATTCAAAGTAGTCTCTTACAATCCTTATTATTTCCGTGGCATAAAACATAATGAATGTTTCTTCTTTGCGATTTTTTTAAATTTAAGTTTTACCTTTTTTTCTAACAGTCTAGCTAAACATCAATTTTGTTTCTATTTCCAAAAAATACAACTCTACTTTTGTTCATTTTCTCCACTTTCTTCTATTCTCAATTTTTCTAATTTCTGCTTTAATCTCTATTTCTTTCTTTCTAGTAACTTTGGGCTCAGTTTGTTCCCTTCTTTCTAGGTCCATATGGTATGAAGTTAGGTTGGTTATTTGAGCCTTTTTTTCCCCCCTTTTTAATGTAGGTGTTTATCACAGTAAACTTCTCTCATAGTACTACTTTTGCTCTATCATATAAGTTTTGATATGTTGTATTTTTATTTTTATTTGTTTCAAGAAAGTTTATGATTTTCTTTTTTGATCACTCTCCATGGTTGACCAATAATATGTTGTTTAATTTTCACATATTTGTGAATTTGTCAGGTTATTATTATTATTATTATTATTATTATTATTGATTTCAAGTGTTATTACATTGTGGTCAGAAAAGACATTTAGTGGTATTTTAATTGTTTTAAAATTTTCAGATATGTTTTGTGACTTAACATGTGATCTACTTGGGAAAAGTTCCATGGGCACCTGAGAAAATATTTATTTATGCTGTTGTGTGGACTGTTTTGTACATATCTATTAAATCTATTTGGTTCATAGTGTTGTTCAAGTCCACTATTTTCTTATTGATGTTTTGTCTGGTTGTTGTATACATTATTGAAAGTGGAATATTGAAGTCCCCTAATATTATTTTATTGGCATCTATTTTTCCACTCCTTTCTGTCAGTGTTTTCTTGATATGTTTAGGTGTTCTAAAGTTGTGTGCATATATATTTGTAATTGTTACAACTTTTTTTTTGGATTGACACTTTTATTATTACATAATGCCTTTTTTTTTTTGTCTCTTGTGATAGTTTTTGATTTAAAGTGCATTTTGTCTCATAAAAGCAAAGCCGCTCCTGCTCTCCTTCGGTTATCATTTGCATGAAATATTTCCCCAGACCCTTAGGCTTTTAATCATTTCTCTTTTTCTTTTGTATAAATTTTACGTGTACATTTTGTATGGTTATCTTAGGGCTTACATAAAATGACTTAAAGTTATCACAGTCTGTTTTAAACTGGTATCAACGTATGGTCATTTTCATAATATAACAGTATACTATTCCCCTTCACATTTTATGGTATTGTCATTATTTTCACTTCATTATTTTGTATAATTTAACATATTTTATATTGTTTAAATAAATTTATCTTTCAACTTTTGTGCTAGAATTAAAATTTTTACTCACCATCACTCAATAATACTGAATAATGCTTTTGCCTATGTTTACTTTTACCTATGAGTTTCATAATTCTTCATGATATCATGTTACTGTTTAACTTATTTTGATGTCAACCTAAAAAATTCACTCGAGCATTTCTTGGCTGGATTAGTAGTGATAAATTCCTTTTTCTTGTTTGTTTGTATAGGAGAATCTTGATCTCCCTTTTTTTTTGAAAGGCAGTTTTGTCAAGTATAGAATTCTTGGTTGTAATTCTTTTTTTCAAATCTTTGAACATATTTATCTTATTGTCTTCTAACTTGAGAGGTCTCTGCTAAAAAAAAAAAAATCCAGTGATATACTTATTGGGATTTTCTTTCATGTGATGAGTCAATTTTCTCTTGCTACTGTCAAAATCTACCTCAATCTTTGACTATCGACAATTTGATTATAATATGACAGTGTGGATTTTGTTAAGTTTATTGTATTTGGTCTCCTTTGGTATTCTTGACAGGGGATGTCTTGATAATAAGACACTGTGTTATGGGTAAGGATTATGGCAAAGGGTGTCCCAAACCTTACTGGCTTCACTGATTCTGATTTCACATTCACCTGCAGGAATATGATGGGATGCAGGGGTGCAGGAGCCTTTCAATTAGTTTCCAGATTTTTCACAAAAAGAATTTGTTTCTGAACTATTGTTGAGTTGGTGTGTTTGTGGAGAAAGGAGGATTCAGGGATCTTTACTCCCCCTAACTTCTGATATCACTCTTAGCCAGTGACTGAATCTTATACATTCTTATAGCAATGATGCTTAGCAAAACTTAGGATTTAATGAAAGCTCCAATTTTTAAATAAATTATTAAGTAATTTATTTAAGCTATAGAGTACATATGGTCTAAAATGTCTACAACTTAAATTAAATGCCTGTATGGCTTAAAATTTAAAAATGCAGGCTTCACACAAATAAAGATATGTAAAATTAATGTTAGAATTTTAACTGCAGTATTTATTATATGTTAGAGCTAAATATTCTCTGCAGAAAAAAACATACATATAAAATTATAACTAAGAAAACATGACTTTGTATATAATTATTCATATTAGACACATTTTTAGGAAAATATTTTATGCATAAGTAAAGATCAAACTGTCCTATTCCTCCTTTCTTCTTTTAGAGATGTTTATTGAAAGATGGAACTAGAAGGGATCTCAAAATTGTATTAATCTACTCACTGCATTTAAACAAGATTAAAAGAGGCACTTGAAAGACTATTTTTGTGTTGAAAGCTTTTTGACCTATCACATTCCTATAAAGTAATAATCTAGTTAAGATAAAAAATAGAATAGGACTTTATTTTCAAGTATTTTGAACATTTTCTAGGTTTTAATTTTAAAAAACTAAATTTATTTACTCACTTTCTCCTGCACTCTCTTTCCAGGTGCACTCTAAATGTATATAATTTATGATGTAGTGTTCATAGCACTGTAGCAATCTGTGTTTCTTTTAATTAAACTCTACATGATTTTATGCATAAAGAGTACATGACTTAATAAAATAATCAAGGCTGACAAAATATTCTATCATAACTTATATAAAATAGTTTTTTACTCTTTTATTTTCACCAAGTCTTTGTAAACATTTTATAGATTGATAAGAGATACAAAAGTATGTGCCTGGATTTCTAATATATAATTGTATTAATGTTGTACAATATTCATATTACCATAAAATGACTCTAAACATCATGGTTTTGAAACTACCATATGAATTACTTATTTCAATGTGCATATTTTATATTTATCCATATATATTTTATATGTTTATTATATGCACATGTTTCATGCTAATTATACATATATACACATACACTTTGATAGAAATATGTTGTATAATTTTTATTAAATTAAAATCTTCTCTGTCATAGTAGTAGGTCACCATGTCTACATACAATCAATTGTTATTAAATGAGTCTAAAAGTTTATATATTACATTTCACGGGGTATTTTTCTTTTAATATGACAAACACTTATTTCAAAATATTTAAACTTTGTAACATTAAACCCTGATATCCATGAATGGATATACAGTGTATGATAGCTAGCTACTAGCTAAATAGATATACATATTTATATATTTATATATTTTATTATTATTATAAATATATAAAATATGTAAATATATATTTATAAATATAATGTGGACCCCAAGAAGAAAGATTAATTTGATGTGCACCAAAATGAAATTTATCTGCTGAAGATAAGACTCTTCAATGGCCAACCAAGGCCCAAAGTTTATAAATAGTAACAGCCCTAATGGCCAATTGCTGAATAAAGGCTTCTCACATACTCTGTATACTGGGAAGAAACTTAGACTGAACTCTTGGATTTCTGCACTATTCCTTGCTAGTTTATGCAACCTGAGTCAACAACTGCAGAGAAACCCTGGTTTTATTATTCTAACCAACAGACTGAGACTTGCTTCATCAAATCAGAAACTGCACAACTGGATACCTCATTTACATAAAGCAGGACAATCAGAATTGAAATTTCATTCTAAAAAGTGTCTCCTCTTTGTCTCAGTGGATCATGATTAGTTGCTACTTGAAATCTGTGTCTTCCATATTGCAGCTCCTTTGCTAAAGTAAATGCTTATATTATTTATAGTCCTAAAATTAATTTCCCATTTACAGTAATGGTGGCAATAGTGGGATTGCACAATGACTGTTTTCTGATCCCCAGTGCTGGCTGCAGATTTCTTGCAAGGTATAACAGGAGACCATTGTTCTCTATGGTCTCCTCTGGTGGTTTGGGCTATGGGTGGTAAGTCCACCTAAATCCAAACCTAGCTCCTTGTCAAGATTGTGGCCTTTATTTGAGCGTTCTTTTTATCCTTCCTTTTCTGTTGTTATAAAGGAGATTTATTCAATTGATTTAAACAAATGAGTACTCATACGAATTGGAAGAAATAACAGAAACTAACTCATTGCTTTTTAAGTGCACATGATCTAAGATCAATCTTTAGTAAATAAAAGCTAGCTTAATATTGTTGATTTAATTAAAAGAATCATGTCTTTAGTTATCAATATTAAAACATAATGTAGACATGGCAACATTCATGTTTCTTGGGTATATTAGTCATATTAGCTCACATTTTCTATGTTTCAAATTTTTCAGTAGTAAAAGTAACAAGATAATGGGTAATTGCTTTAATGTCTCATGGACACTTCAGGAGTAATCTAAATATATTTGTTAAAGACAATAGTTTAATCTAGAGATGAAATGGGATAAGAATTGCTAAGTAAACTTTTTAGCAAATAGTTTTCATAATCTTTTGGTAACTTGAAACCTTAATTAAATTTTTCCTGTCACCATATATTTGACCCTCTTTACCATTACCTATCTCTCCTCTCCTCCTTCCCTCTGGTAACCACTAAACATTTAAAAATTTAAAATGATCTTTCAGTTTCTTTGTAATAAAAAGTCAAAAGAGGATAAAATTAAAATGTCTAAATTATTATCTTTTGACTTGTTACAGAGAAACTAAAATATAAATTTGAATGTTAATAAAAATATTTTCTGTTTTGTTAAGAAAACATTTTTAAAATTATGAAATGTATCAGGCACTAAAAGAACCTATGTTTCTAGGGTTTGTTAAATACATTCATAAATTTGCCAATCTAAAGAATGCTGATTATTTACCTTTAGTTGTCAGCAGAAGTTAAGATTGCTAAGGGTTAAGATTTTCTAATTAATATAAAAAGAATAAGTGTGTTTTAAGTGAAGGAAGATGTAAGGCATGGAAATTCATTTTTGAAGGAATTAGAGAAAAAATGGTTTGTCTTAAGATAGGTTTTTTGGCTTGTTTTCTGAGTGAGTAGAAGAATAAAAATAAAGGGAACAAATAAAAATACAGAAGATTTGATAAAAGGAATCTTGAGAAATTAATTTTAGGTAAGGTCAAGCTAATTAAGGTTGAAAATAATTTTATTAAGTGAATTTGAATTTAAAAAGTAAGCTGATGCAAATTAGAGTTTAGTTCTTTCTCTGTTAAAAGGACAGTTTCCTTGTACTATTGGTATGCTTGTAATAAGAGACGATAAACGGAAACTAAAAATTTTATATTTTGTTAAAATTATTTCTTGTGATCTGTATCATCGGGTCTTTAATTGCCCAGGTAAACCAAATATTCTTGATATTAAAAGAGCTATATTTTTCTTTCTCACTATTTAAATTTCTATAATTGCTTGTCATTATTTTTAATTGTTAGCATGATTAAATAGATAGCTAAAGTAAGAAAATTTCTTTTTACAAGAGTGAGATTAACAACTAATTAGGCTTATTTTGAGGTTTTGAAAGGAGATTTTTAATCTAATTGTTCCCTTTTCAAGGATAAAAATACACTAGTGATGATTTCTATGTATTCTCAATGAGTAGAAGCACTCCCATATCTAAGGGCTATCGTCACAACAGTTACTAAAACTTTCAGAAAGGGTTTCCCTGCTTGAAAAATCCCCACAAAATCCCATAGGGATTGGGAAATCCAGTTTTACAAGACAAAGTCTATACCAGCTATAGAAAATTTGACCAATGTTTAAGCATTTCCATTGCATTTACCGTCCTGTTCTTTTGCTTTGTAGAACAACAACAAAAAATGAGATAGTGAAAACTCAATTGGTAAACTCGTTGAACCTTTAATTTGCCTTGGCCTAAAGCCCTTTATTTGGTATGTTTAACTTAACATCTACTCCTTTGGTAAACATTAATTGTCTCCTGAAATCATTACAAGAAAACATATAAGACTAGATCGGGAAATGTTTGAACCTGCTTAATTAAGGAGACCTCTGACTTATTGTGAAACAAAAAACAAACAAACCAAACAAAAAAAAATGAAACAACAACAACAAAAAAACGTATCCTTGCATTTCTCTTGTAAAAAAAGCTATTTTAGAGCAATATGAATTTTTCATTGTCTCTGTATGTCCTGGTAGAAAACAAATTCTGCTAATAAATGAAAAAGTACACCATTTTAAATGTAAATAATTTCCTTTATTTGCTAGAAGTATTTTAAACTTCTCTGTTGATGTTTAATTAGTTATTTAAGTTAAAAGAAGGTGTATTTTTTTAATTAAATTTACTGGGGTCACATTGGTTAATACAATTAAATAGGTTTCAAGTGTAAAATCCAATAATACATCATATGCAAATTGCTTTGTGTATTCACAACTAAATGTTATATTTCCTTTTGTCACTATATATTTGACCCCTTTACCCTTATCTAAATCTCCCTTTCACCCTTCCCTCTGGTAGCCACTAAACTGTTATCTGTTGTCTATGAGTTTTCTTTGTTTTTCTTGTTTGTTTCTTATTTTAAGTTTTTTATATCCCACATGTAAGTAAAAATTGTATGATCTTCAACTCCTCTGTCTGACTTATTCTGCTTAGTATGATAATCTCAAGATCCATACATGTTATAAATTGCATAGAAGAAAACATAGGTACTAAACTCATGGACCTTGTATTTAGAGAGAATTTTATAAATTTGACCTCAAAGTCAAGGGAAGTAAAAGCGAAAATAATTGAATGGGGCTAACAACTTCTGCACAGCAAAAGAAACCATTGACGAGACAACCATCTGAATTGGAGATATTTACAAACAATGCCAGCGATAAGGGGCTAATATGCAAAATTTTTAAAAACTCATACAATTCAACAACAAAAATAATCTAATTAAAAATAGGCAGAGAACCTGGACAGACACTTCTACCCAAATAATCAATTTTAATAACAAGGTATTTCAATTTATAATAACAAGTAAGATAAAATTCATGGATAGGAAAAACTGTTGTATATAATTGCTACAAAAATTAAAAAAAAAATTAATGTCTTTTCCCCAATACCTTAAGCTGAAAAATAAAGGGGTAATTTTTAAACATAAAAATTTCTTTCAAGTAGGAGCAATCTCTCTACAGTCAGTCTGCCAACTTTTCTTTACTTTCTCTCAGGACCAGTTGTATTAAATAGAGTACAGCATTTTAAAGATTACATCCCTTGTAAGTTCCTTGCCTTCTACCTTACACAACTGTTAAAATTAAAATCTAAGTGATGTCATAGAGAATAAGACTAACATTTTTTTTAATTAAATTTATTGGGGTGACATTGGTTAATACAATTATATAGGTTTCAAATGGACGATTCAATAATATGCTATATGTATATTACATTGTTCGTTCACCACCCAAAGTTAAATGTCCTTCCGACACCATAATATTTGACCTCCTTTATCCTTTTCTACTTCTCCCACTGCCCCCTTTCCTTAAAACTGTTTGCCTTTTCATGAATCTTTGTTTGTTTGTCTTGCTCATTTGTTGTTTTTAGTTTTTATATTCCATATATGAGTAAAATCATATAGTTCTCAACTTTTTCTGTCTGACTTATTTTGCTTTCATGATGATCTCAAGATATATTCAAGTTGTCATAAATGACAGCGTTCCTTTTCTTATGGCTGAGTTATATTCCATTACATATATAGCTACCACCTTTTCTTTATGCAGTCATCTACTGGAGGGTACTTCAGTTGTCTCTGTGTTGTGGCTACCATGAATAATTCTGCTATGAACATCGGGGTGCATAAAACTTTCTCATAAAATGTTTTCAGTTTTGGGTAAATACCCAGAAGATGGATTGCTGGATCATATGGTAATTCAATTCTAAGTTTTTTGAGGAACCTCCATACTGTTTCCATAGTAGCTGTATTAATTTACCACTCCACCAGTAGTATATGAGGATTTCCCACCCCTAAACTTCTTCAACACTTGTTATTACTTGTCCTGTAGATGATAGCCTTTTGAAGAGATGTGAGGTGAATTCTCATTATGGTTTCAATTTGCATTTTCCTAATAACTAGTGAAGTTGAACATCTTTTCATATGTCTATAGGCTGTTGGATGTCTTTTTGAAAGATATATCTGTTAGGGTTTCTGCCCATTTTTTAATTGGATTGTTTGAGTTTTTGTTGTTCTGTTTGTATGAGTTCTTTATATATTTTGGATATTAGACATTATAGAAGTGCTGTGTGCAAATATCTTCTCCCATTTAGTTGGTTGCCTTTCTGTTTGTTGAAGGACTTTTTTGCCATGAAGAATCTTTTTAGTTTGATATAGTCCCATTCATTTTTGCTTTTACTTTCCTTGACTTTTGAGGTCAAATTCATAAAATCTTGCCCAATTCAAAGTCCACGAATTTAGTACCTATGTTTTCTTCTATGTGATTTATTGTTTCAGTTCTTGTCTTTAAGTCTTTGATGCACTTTGAGTTAATTTTTGTGTATGGTGACAGATAACAGTCTAGTTTCATTCTTTTACATGTGTCCTTTTAATTTTCCCAGCACTAGTTTTTTGAAGAAGTTTTCTTTTCTTCATTTTATGTTTTTGACGCTTTGTCAAAAATTATTTGCTCATACATGCAAGAGTTTCTTTCTGGGCTTTCAATTCTATTCCATTTGTCTGTGTGTCTATTTATTTAATACTAGGCTGTTTTGATTATTCTCATTTTCTATTATAATTTGAGGTCACACAATATGATACCTCCAGGCTTGTTCTTTTTTCTAAAGATTGTTGTGGCTGTTTTAGAAACTTTTTTGCTTCCATACAAATCTGATGATTTTTTGTTCTATTTCATTAAAAAATGCCCTTGGTATTTTGATGGGAATTACATTAAATCTATACATTATTTTGGGTAATAAAACCATTTTAACTATTGTTATTATTCCAATCCACTAGCACAGAATATCTTTCCATTCCTTTTTGTCTTCCTCAACTTCTTTTAATAATATCTTGTAGTTTTTCATGTATGGGTCCTTCACATGCTTCATTAAGTTTATTCCTATGTATTTTATTTTTTTTTTTGCAAACTGGAAAAAAATTGTTTATTTAAAAGAATTTCTCTCAAAATTTTGTTAGTGTATATAAATGCTATGCATGTTTATGTTGATTTTTGTATCCTGCAACTTTAATATATTTGTTTATTATTTCCAAGAGTCTTTTTTTGGTGGAGTCTTTAGGGATTTCTTATGGAGAATAATGATATCTTCAAAAAGTGACAAGTTGTCTTCTTTATTTTCAATTTGATTGCTTTTTATTCCTTTCTCTTGCCTGGTTGCTCTAGATAAGACTTGTGATATATTGAGTAACAGTGTTGAGAGAGGACAACTTTGTTTTTTTCCTGATCTCAGAGGTAAGGCTTTTAGTTTCTCACAATTGAATTGATATTCACTGAGGATTTGCTGTATATGACCTTTATTATTTTGAGATACTTTTGTTCTATACCCATTTGATTAAATGTGTTAATCATAAATAGATGTATCTTGTCAAATACTTTTTCTGCATCTATTGATATGATCATATGATTTTTATTCTTTATTTTATTTATGTGGTGTATCACATTGAATGATTTGTATATGTGGAACCATCCTCGTGCCCTATAATGACCCTCATTTGAACATGATTTTTTTTTTGATGTATTGTTGTAATTATATTTGCTGATATTTTATTTAGGGTTTTTACATCTGTATTTATCAGAGATGTTGGTCTATAGTTTATTTTGTTTGTGTTATCTTTACCTTGTTTTTGGTATCACAGTAATGTTGATCTCATAAAATGATTTAGAAAGTATTGACTCTTCTACAATTTTTTGGAGAAGTTTAAGAGGAACAGATATTAAATCATCTTTGAATATTTTTGGTATAGTGAAGCCATCTGATCCTGGACTTTTATTTTTGGAAAAGTTTTCTATGACTGCTTCAATTTCCTTACTGTTGATAGATCTATTTAGATTTTTTTGTTCTTTGTGATTCAGTCTAGGAAGGTTGTCTATTTCTAAGAACTTGCGCATTTCTTGTAGGTTATTTTTGGTGGCATATAATCTTTCATAGTATTCTTGTATGATCTTTTTTGTGGTAGTATGTATCATAATTTCTCAACACACATTTTTTATTTTCTTTACTTATGTTTTTTTTCCTTTTTCCTTAGGGAATTTAGCCATGGGTTGTCAATTTTATTAATTTTCTCAGATAACCAGCTGTTTGTGGTATTATTTTTTTTTCAATTGTGTTTTTGTTCTCAATTTTATTTAATTCTGTTCTAATTTTATTATTTCTTTCTATCTGCTAATATTGAACTTCTTTTGTAGGGCTATTTTTATTCTTTAAGATGTAATGTTGGTTATTTATTTAAAATTTTTCATATTTCTTGAGAAAGGCCTGAAATAATATAAATTTTCCTCTTAGTACTGCTTTTCCTGTATAGAAAAAGTTTTGATATGTTGTACTTTCATTTAATTTTTTTCTATGTATTTTTGATCTCTCCTTTTATTTCTTTTTGACCTGGTCATTCTTTAGAAGCACACTGTTTAATGTCCACAAATGTGTGGTTTTTCCCACTTTCTTTATCCAGTTGATCTTCAGTTTAAACTCTTGTGGTCAGAGAATGTATTTGGTACAAATTCAATCTTCTTAAATTTGTTTATGCTCATTTTGTTTTCCAACATATGGTTTTATTCTGAGAAATGCCCCATGTGAACTAGAGAAGAATGTAAAATCTGGTGTTTGGGGATGAATGGCTCTGTAAAGGTTGATATATGTCCAATTAGTCTAATGTGTTATTTAAAGTTGGTATTTTCTTATTGATTTTCTTCTTGGATGATCTATCCACAGTGGAAGTGGGAAATTTGGTTCTCTACTAAAATTATGTTTTTGTCAGTTTCTCCCTTTAGTTCTGCTAGTAGTTGTTTTATTATTTTTGGTGCTCTCTGATTGGAACATATATATTGACAAGTATTGTGTATTGATGTTTTGTCCCTTTTATCATTGTGAAGTGTCCATTATTGTCTCTCTTTACCTTTTGAATCTCGGAGTCTATTTTTTAAGATATAAGTACAGCTACATCTGCTTTTCTCTAGATACCATTTGCTTGAAGTATCATTTTCCATCCCTTCACTTTGAATCTATATTTGTCCTTGTAGCTGAGTGTGTCTCTTGAAGGGAGGCCTATGGTTGTGATTTCTTTTTCCTTTTCTTTTCTTTTTCTTTCTTTCCTTTCCTTTTTTTTTTTTTTTTTTTAAATCTAATCTGCTACTCTGTGCTGTTTTTGGTGAATTCAGTCCATTTACATTTAGGGTGATTATTGAAATATGAGGTTTTACTAAAGCCATTTTATCTTTTGTTTCCTGGTGATGACCTCCTTTAGCCTTTTCTTGTCCGAGAAGGTCTTAATCTGTCTGTTCTTCAATTCTAAACGATAGCTTTGCTGAGTAGAGTAGTTGTAGGTTTTTTGATTTTCATTACTTTGATATTTCCTGTTGGTCTCTTCTGGCTTGCAAAGTTTCTGGTGAGCAATAAGCTGACAGTCTTAAAGGAATTCCTTTGTAAGGAACTAACTGCTTTTAAATTTTCTTCTTTATCTTTAACTTTTGGCATTTTAATGATGATATGTCTTGATATGGACCTCTTTGGATTCATCTTGTTCGGGACTCTCTGAGCTCCTGGGGTTGTATGTCTAATTTCTTCACCAGGTTAGGAAAGTCTTCCATAATTATTTTCTTGGAATAGGTTTTCAATTTCTTGTTATTTCTCTTCTCCTTCTAGTACCCTTATGATGTGAATGTTGTTATTCTTGATGGTATCCCAAAGGCACCAAATTATCCTCATTTTTTAAAATTCTTTTTTTTGTTGTTGATGTTGTTTGAGTGTTTGCTGCTATCTTGTCTTCTAAATCACTGATCAATCCTCTGCTTCATCTAATATTTTGATTCCTTTTAATGTACTCTTCATTTCAGATATTGTATTTTTTATTTATTACTGTTTTATGTTTTCCATCTCTAATTTTATGTTTGTATCTCTTATTAAAGTTCTCATTGAGTTCATGTACTCTTACTCTAAGTTATTGAACATCCTTATAACCATTTCTTTTGTTACTCTGCATCTGGTAGATTGTTCTCTTCATTTTGTTGATTTTTTTTTTTCTGGAGCTTTGTTCTGTTCTTTTATTTGAGACATGTTTCTCTGCCTCCCCATTTTAGCTGCCACCTTATATTTTTTCTATGTATTAGGTAGGTCTCCTAAGTCTCCCAGTTAGTAGAGTGGCCTTACGTAGTAGGTGTCCTACTTTGTCCAGTGGTGCTATCTTCCATTGTACTTGAATCCAAGAGCTCAAAATGTGTCACTCATGTGTGCTGTTTGTGTCCTTCTGTTGTAGTTAGCCTTGTTCTATTTGCATGTTAATGGGAAGCATTTAACCTTGAGCTGCTTGGCTATGAAGATTGGCCAGCCAGGAGCCAATCATGAGATAAGACACACATGAAGAAGAAAAAGGATGACTGTGTGTGTATGTGTGTGTGTGTATAACTATCTTTACATATTCATAATAGTAATCACATGCCAATGATCCAGAAACTGAAGTATAATAACGTAAAACAAGAAGGAACCAGATAGAAAATCCACAAACTTCAACAACAACAAAAACAACAACAACAACAACAACAATAATAATAATAATAATAATAAAAACAGACACACAAAGACAGGGAAACAATGGAAAACACTACCTACCAGGAAAGCAAAAATAAAATGGCTATACAAAGACCTCATATTTCAATAATCACCCTAAATGTAAATGGACTGAACTGACCAATAAAAAAGCACATATTTGCAGAATTGATAAAAAAATAAAACCCAACCATATGCTGCCTCCAGGAGACACATCTCAGTTCCTAAGACAAAAATAGACTCAGAGAGAAAGGGTGGAAAATGATATTTCAAGCAAATGGCATTCAGAGAAAAGTGGGAGTAACAGAACTAATATCAGAAAAATAAACTTCAAAATAAAAAATATAAAGAAAAATACTGAGGGACACTTCATAATAATAAAGGAATCATGCACCAGAAGACATAACATTTTAATATCTATGCCCCCAATCAGGATCCCTTGAAGGGAGAAATACATCAAATACTATCATAGTAGGGGACCTAAACACTCCACTATCAGAGATGAAAACAGATCATCCAAACAGAAAATCAATAAGAAAATAACATCCTGAAATGACAAATGAGACCAACTAGACATAATTGCCATTTAATGAGCCTTTCATCCCAAAACAGCCGCTTATACATTCTTCTCTAGTGCACGTGGAACATTCTCAAGGATTGGCCACATACTGGGACACAAAGATAGCCTCAACAAATAAGAAGATTGAAATCATTACGAACCATATTCCCTGATCATAATGATCTGAAACTAAAGATCAACTGTAAAAAGAAAGTGGGAAGAACTACAAACACATGGAGATTAAAAGAACATGTTACTGAAGAATAACTGGGTCAGAGAAGAAGTAAAAAGAGAGATCAAGAGATACATAGAAATGAATGATAATGATAATACAACATATCAAAAACTATCTGGACTCGGCAAAGGTAGTAATAAGAGGAAAGTTTATGTCATTACAGGCCTATCTCAAAAAACAAGAATGAGCCCAAATAACCAATCTAACACTTCATCTTTAAAAAAAAAAAAAAACTAGAAAGGAAGAACAAATAAAACCTAAAGTTAGTAGAAGGAAAGAAATAATCAATATTATAGCCGAAATAAATGAAATTGAAAACAAAACAAAACAAAAAAAGAATAGAAAAAAATGAATGCAACAAAGGGCTGGTTCTTTGAGAAGGTTAATGAAATTGGCAAACCCCTAGCTAGACATGCTAAAGAAAAAAGAGAAAGAACACAAAACGAAATCAGGAATGAAAGAGCAGAAATGATGACAGACGCTACAGAAATATAAAGGATCATACAAGAATATTATGAAAAAATATATAACACCAAATTGAATAACCTAGAAGAAATGGACCATTGCTTAGTAAAATACAACCTTCCTAGACATCTAAATAGACCAATCAGCAGTATGGAAATTAAAACAATCATCAAAAACCTACCAAAAAGTTAAAGTCCAGGCTCAGATGGCTTCACCAGTGAATTCTACCAAATAGTCAAAAAAAATTTAATATGTATTCTCCTCAAACACTTCCAAAAAATCAAAGAGGAGGAAAAAAAATTCCTAATTCATTTTATGAGGCCAATATCACCCTGATATCAAAACCTAGTAAAGATAACACACACAAAAAGAAAACTACAGACTGGTATCTCTCATGAAAACAGATGCAAAAAATCCTAAGTAAGATACTAGCGAACCGAAAACAGCAACATATTAAAAAGATTATACACCATAATCAAGTGGGCTTCATCCCAGAGGCACAGGGATAGTTCAACATATGCCAAATCATTTAATGTGATACACTACATAAACAAATTAAAAAAACAAGAACCATATGATATCAATAGATATAGAAAAAGCCTTCAACAAGATACAGCACACATTTATAATCAAAACACTTAACAAAATCGGTATAGAAGAATATACCTTAATATAATAAAGGCCATATGTGACAAGCCATCAGCCAACATTACACTTAGCGGTGAAAAACTAAAAACCTTCTCTCTAAAATCACTAACAAAGCAAGGCTGTGCACTATTGCCACTGTTATTCAATATAACATTGGAGGTCTTAGCGAGTGCAATCATGCAAGATAAAGATATAAAAGGCATCCAAATAGGAAACAAAGAAGTCAAACTGTCACTATTTGTGGATGGCATGATTCTGTATATATAAAACCCTAAAGACTCCACAAGAACACTACTACAAACAATAAGCAAATCAGCAAAGTCTCTGGGCTGAAAATCAACATTCAAAAATCCATAGTGTTTCCTATACTTAATAATGAAGTGTCAGAAAAATAATTGGAAAAAAAATAATTCCTTTTGCAATAGCAACAAAAAGAACAAAATACCTAGGAATAAATTCAACAAAACATGTGAAAGACCTATATAATGAAAACTAAAAGAAATCAAAGAAGGTACAAAAGAAATAGAAAGATATTAAGTGTTCTTATGTTGGAAGAATCAACATAGTTAAAAGGACCATATTACCTAAAGCATTATACAGATTTAATGCTATCCCCATCAAAATTCCATTTTTTAAAGAAATATAACAAAAGAATCATCAGATTTGTATGTAAGCACAAAAGACCCTGAATTACCAAAGCCATCCTGAGAAAAAAGAACAAGGCTTGAGGCATCACTCTGCCTGACTTCAAATTATTTCTAACAAAGTGAGGAGTAATCAAAACAGCATGGTGTTGCCAAGCAAAACAGACACATGGACTACTGGAATAGAATAGAAATTCCAGTGAAGCAAAGCCATATCTTATATGGGCACATACATTTTTTCAACAAAAAGCCAAAAAACATACAGTGGAGAAAACGAAAGCTTCTTCAATATATGGTGCTGGGAAAATTGGAAGACCACCTGCAAAAGAAAATGAAACTACACTGTTGTCTTTTACCACACAGCAAAATTAACTCAAAATGGATTAAGGACCAGAATATAAGAACTTAAATAATAAAATGCACAAAAGAAACATAGGAATTAAAACTCAAGGACCTTGGACTTAAAGAAGATTTTATGAACTTGACCTCAAAGACAAGGAAGTAAAAGTAAAATAAACAAATGGGACTACATCAAACTAAAAAGCTTCTGCTCACCAAAAGAAACTCTCAACAAGGTAAAGAGACAAGTACCCACATGGGAAAATATATTTACTAGCAACACCTCCATTAAGGGCCTAATATCCAAAATATACAAAGAACTCATACGACTCGATAATAACAACAACAACAACAAAAACAATGTAATCAAAAAATGGGCTGAGGACCTGAACAGACATTTCTTCCTAGAAGACATACAAATATATGGCCAACGATATAAGAAAAGATGCTCGGCATCTCTAGTTTAGGGAAAATGCAAATCAAAACCACAATGAGAATACCATCTCACACCTGTTAGAATGGGTTTAATCAATAGGCCAAGTAATAACAGATGTTGGAGAAATAGAAACCCTCATATACTGCTGGTGGGACTGCAAATTGGTAGAGCCACTGTGGAAAACAGTCTGGAGGTTCCTCAGAAAACTAAGAATTGATCCACCATATGATCCAGCAATTCCTCTACTGGGTATTTACCCTAAAGACTTGAAAACTTATATTTGAATAGATATTTGCACACCACTGTTCATAGCAGCATTATTCACAGTGGCCAGGACATGGAAGCAACTGAAGTGTCCTAAAATAGATAATTGGCTAAAAGAAGCTGTGGTACATAAATGTAATACAATATTACTCAGCCATAAGAAAAAATGGAATACTGCCATTTGCAACAACATAGATAGACTTTGAAATAATTATAATAAGCAAAATCAACTAGACAGAAAAGGTTTAAAATTACATGATGTCACTTATGTGTGGGATATAAACGTAAAAGCAACAAATGAACCAGAGAAACAAAGACTCATGGACATGGACAATGGACTAGAGGTTACCAAGATCGGAGGGTTGTTGGAAGGGGAAAAAATCAATCGATCAATCAATCAATATGGGGGGGTAGATAAATAAATAAGTGAAAATAAGTCATAAAATAAAATAAAATAAAGGTGATATAAGTGTATAGTCACACAAACACATGTGTGTATGTGTGTAAATAGTGAGAGAGAGAGAGAAATCACCTCTAGACACTCCTCAGTGTCATCCCAATCCACACCCAGTTTGAAATTGTTGGCCATCTCAACAGCAGCCTTGATTTTTGCAGCCTCCTCATCTTTGCAAATCCTCTGAATTCATCGACAGAACTCTTGAATATTTTCTTTTGGGTACCATTCATAAAATCTTTGGTGACATCATCCAAAGCCCAAGCAATATTTTTGATTGGATTCGTAATGTTGACATTTTTTCGTAGTTGCAGTGTTTTCTCTGTATCTTCTTCAGTTTGAAACTGTTGCCTGGACAAAATTTCTCCTCAGGTAGGTCCTCCTCAGTTGCTATAGCTCCTTGATCCATTGGTTGGATCAAGGAGGTGTTGTTTTGAGGGAGAAACACAACTTTGATATTTAAGATGAAGATCACCAACAAAGGAAGGTATCCAGGAGCATTGCCAACAATAATTAAAATTTTGAAAGGTATGCTATTCTCCAAATGATACTTCTTTATTTCACTGGCATAGCAATTCAGGAGGGCATATTGGAAGAACAGCTGGGTTATCCATGACTTCCTATTGATCCTGTAGTGTGTGCTTATTGATATGATTGAAGATCCTGGGGTTCTCACTGTGCCAGATCACACAAGATTTCAATTTGTAGCCTGCAACATTTTCCCCAAGCAAAACTGTTATACTGTCCTTAAAAGCCTTGAAATCTGGCATTGACTTAGCCTCCTTATGGATAGAAATACTTTCAGCCTTCATTCCCATAATAATGATTTTTCATCTATATTGAATATTTGCTCTGGCAAGTAATTTCCCTCCACAATCAGCTTATCTAGAGTTTTCCAAAAATTCTTCAGTTGCTTTCACATCAGCTCTCGCAGACTCACCACTCACTTCTACATTACACATTAAATATTAATGCTTCAATTCCTTAAACCCCCTAGAGCTAGCAGGAAATTCAACATTGTAGCATTTTCTTTCAACATCACGCGCGCATGCGCACACAACACACACACACACACACACAACACCTTTTTGCTTTGGCTGTAATCATGTTGCTGAGAGGAATACGCTTCTATGTGTCATCTTCAATCCATGTCAGTAAAAGTTTCTCCATGTTTGATATAAGCACTTCTGGAATTTTTGTTAGTCTCATTGCCTTCAGTAAAGCAGATATTATTAACAGCTTCTGTCACTTTGTTTTTGTTCTTCAAGATTGTAGCTGTGGTGGAATGGGACATGCCTGATCAGGAAGCAATAACCATCACTGATTTCCCCACCATTGTCTTTAATCACTTTTAATTTCATTTCCACGTAAATCACTGGATGTGGTCACTTACTGCCAACATTGGTGGTGGATTTTTACATTTAGGTGCCATGATGAACAAATCAACAAAATAGCAAATCAAGTCCAAGAAAAAATGATGAAATCAAGGGATGTGTTAAACACATGATGCGTGAAACTTCTGCTGGTAAAACGTAGTATACTGTTTTACAGAAAACATTATTTTTTATAATTAGAGTATACTCTCAGATAGTGATAAAAGTAGAATATAGTAAATACGTAAACCAGTAGCATAGTAATATATTTTCATTATCAAGTATCATGTATTGTACATAATTCTATGTGCTATCTTTTTATATGGCTGGCAGTACAGTAGGTTCGTTTACACCAGCATCATGATAAACATATGAGTAATAAATTGTGCTATGATGTTACAATGCCACTAGGTGATAGGAATTTTTCAGCTTTTTAATAATTTTATGGGATTATTGTTGTATATGTGGTCAGTTGTTGACCAAAAAGTTTGTATGTGGTGCTTGACTGTATTTATTTGCTTTATCACTTATTATTAAGACCATATTTCTCGTCTAGTATTCAAAGCCTTAATATATACCAACCTGCCCAGCCTATTTCTCGCTATGACTAGCAAAAAACCCTTTGCTCTAGCCAGACAAATGTAATTGTTATTAAATCTAAACCTTAAATTTTTTTTCAGAATACATTTTTTTCTTTGCCCAGTAAAGCTTAAGTTTCAGCTTTTTAGTAGTGTCTTCATAACTCTTGTTTCTTAATTTCACTAGTACTTGTTTATGCACCTCATATTCTAACACTGTAAAAATGTAAAAGTGCATTTCAATAACATCTTTCTTGTTCACATCTCTCCTCATTATTCCGGCCATGACCACTGTGGAAAATATGTTGTTATGGGTTATTGGTATCAATTCCTCAGTAAGTTAGTCCCAAGGGTAGGGCAGAGAGTGATATCTCCAGGCACCAGCTGCCTAAGTGAAATAGCTCTTGAGGCTCCCAAGAAGAAAAATAAAACAATGTTGCAGCTGGAGTACAGATAACAAAGCTGTCCACCAGAAACCATATTTTTTTGTGCTAAACGCTAACAGCTAACTTTTGCTTTTGTAATCTGCTTGCTTGCTTGATCAAGGCCAACCGGGACATAGTTTCGGACTTTATAAGCTGCCTCCTCCGGAGGTTCGGGGCTGATTCTCCAACCCTGCGTGGTGGAGGGAATCAGTTGCTGGCTGGCTAATAAAGGCTCATAATTAATCTCAATTGGTTCTTGTGGGTCTTAGATTTGAACACGCCACAACAACACAAAATTAAATACTGCCTTATTGGACACATTAGTTTACACAATTATGCTTGTTTTTTCACCTATTTTTATAAACTTGAGACAAGCATCCTTGTATTATACTTTTTAGCTTTTCTCTCAGAATCTACCATAGTAATCATTTTTATAAATCTTTAAGGTTTTTAAATTGAATCTGAAATCAGTATTTGCTTTACCAAATATAATGGAAAATTTGGGGAGATTTAAATTAACCTAATTCAGGTATCAAAAATACTTTCACGAGTGATTTGTTTGTTCACTATGCTATTAACATGACAATCTGGTTGGATTAGTAATGCACAATCTTTCAGACTAAACCTCTCCTATGTAGATTAGTGTTGCTTACTTAGTGGGGTTGGACATAATTTTATATAATTCACACAGCTAGAATATGGCCACTTTAATAATGAGGGACATCACAAAAGCAGCAGTCAGCAATTAGAGCAAACTGTCCTAACTTTCTGCCCCTTTTCAACAGCTCTGCCAGAGCCTGAGTTAGTTCATCGGGTGCAGAAGTGACTGTCCAAAATCACACAGGGATCTTACATCAACATCCAGAATTATGTTATGTCCACTGTTTTGGCTAGTTATAAGTGTTAGAACCATTCGTTTAGAAATTGATGTGAATCATTGTTCTTCTGTTATTAAGATAAGAATGTTTATGATAAAACATAGTTTTCTGATGAATTGCTTTTTTTTTTTTTTTTGGGATGGATTTAAATGAGAATTAAAGCCCGTTTTTATACATTTTTAATTTGCCTTAAGACTTTAATGTAAAGATTTTAAAAAAGGAAGCCACAAAAAATGAAAAGAGTTGGGGATGGACACATTAGCTCTCATTTGTGGTTAAATTAGTAGAATAAAGAAGTGTGTCAAAGTAAAAGTATAAGGTTTTAGAAAATGGTTTATTATACAGATTAGTATGTAAATAAGGCATCGAGGGGATATTAAAGGAGAGATACAAACAGATGTAGGAATATTTAAACTTAGAAGAAAATGCAATTAAAACACAATTAAAGAAATTAAATAAATGAAACAAAAAGTGGAAGTTTATTCAGTAAATTTAACTATTTCCTAAACATGCTGCAAAACAAGATAGTTGGATAAAATATGGGCCATTACCAAGCTAAATAAACAAGGGGCAAATTATACACAAAGAAATAAAATTATTTGAATGAAAGGTGGCCTGGTAGTGAGTTTACATCTGCTTTGACGTAAAGTTCTGGCATGATTTAATGCTTAGGATTATTTGGAGTCATAAACAATTTGACTTATTTTACGGACTCCAAGTACTCCAGTACAGGATGAATTTAAGGGAAAGAGCAGTCCTGTTTATTCTCCTCAACAATTGGAGACAAGGTATTTTGAATTAATTGATGCCGTTTTTATAAACTATGTAATTTTTGTTAAGAGAGATAAGATTGAGGTATATCTAATAGTTGGACATCATAAATTTAGTTATTAAAATACAATAAAAGGACAATTAAATATTGTTCTTTTATAGTGAAAAACAATCATGAGCTACAAAATGGTTATCAAAACTAAATTTTGTAAGATGAAAATGTTCTAGAGATCTTTGAATCCACTTAACACTACTAAACTGTACTCTTTAAAAATAGTTTAAAATAAAAAAAAATGTTATATAGTACCACAATATAGGCCACTGTGAATAATGCTGCTATGAACAGTGGTGTGCAAATATCTATTCAGATATAAATTTTCAAGTCTTTAGGGTAAATACCCAGTAGCGGAATTTTTCTGAAAAAAAAAAAAAAAAAACATTCCCATTAATGCCCAGGTAGAGAAATAGTACATCAAACACCCTGAACAACCAAAGTGAAAAGGCAGCTCAGAAAGAAAGAGAAAAAATCTCCAGAAAATAAGCTTAAAGACATAGAAATATGTGATAAAAATGCCAGAGAATTCAGGATGGCGCAACTGAAAATAATCTCAGTGGATCCAAAATAACTCAGATTAACAATTCAAGGAGTTGAGAAAAAAAAAATTAGACCAACAGAATGAGTTTTTAGCAAAGAGATTCAAGCATAAAAGCAACAATAACAATAAAAACAACAACAACAACAACAACAAAATAGAACTTCAGGAGAAGAACACACTAAAAGAGATTTAAAAATGAAATAACATGCTTAGGAAAACAGACTTCATAAATAGAAGAAAGGATCAGTGATATCAAAGAAAGAAATCTAGAAATAATTCAGAAGGAAGAAGAGAGTGACCAAAGAATGAAAATGAATGAAATAGAAATACAAAAAACTAGCTGACACCATCAGGAAAGAATATTGCGTATTTCAGGAAAAGAATAGAAGGAGAAGGAATCAGAGAACGTATTCAAACAAATAGTTGATGAGAATTTCCCAAATCTAAGGAATGGTCTGGAGCTGTGAATCAAAAATGCTAACAGAACGCTCAATTATCTCAACCCAAAAAGGCCTTTCTACAAGATATATTTTGTTGAAATTATCAAAATCAATGAAGAAATAATTCTCAGAGCAGCCAGAGAAAAGAAGATGGTAACATACAAAGGAGAAACTCATTAAATTATCATTGGACTTCTCAGCACAAATCTTACAAGCCAGAAAGTAGTGGAATCAAATAGTCAAACTATTAAATGGAAAGGAACTACCAGCCAAAATAATATATCCAGCAAAGTTCTCTTTAATATATGAAGGAGAAATAAATATCTTTCCAGACATACAAAAAAATTGAGGGAATTCTCTACTATGAAGCATTACAGGAAATACAGAAAGGGGTCAGCTCAGCTAAAAGAAAATGATAAAAAAATACATAACTATGAGTAAGTTACTAGCATGTAGATAGAAGCATTGAGGTGCAACCCTTATTAAAAGTGGGCATTATAAGCTTAAACAATAAGAAGAGATTTGCTATTGCAAGATAGTAATAAATGTTCATCATATATAGGGACAATTTGAGACAACAACAACAGTAAAGGGGAGAATTCAAAGATCCAAATTCGCAAAAGAGAGTGCAGATAAGGCACACTCGGAAGACTATTAACTATATGTGTGCATATATGTATATGTATATATAATAATACATATATACACACACACGTTATATATATAGTTTATATATAGTTTATATATAGTTATTTATATAGTTATATACGTAGTTATATATATATAATTTATATAATGTATAATTATAGTGTGTGTGAATATATATATACACACACACCACTTTACATATTTCATAATGGTAAGTACACACCAAAGATTCAAAACTGAAGCTTATAACATAAAACAAGAAGGACCAGAGGGAAAACCACAAAAACCCAACCAAAATAAAATAATCAGAACACATGAGTATAAGGAAGCAATGGAAACACTGAGCCACCAGAAAGCAAAAGACAAAAATATAAGAAAACCTATATTCAATAATCACTGTAAATAAATGGACTGAAAGTCACCAATAAAAAAAGCACAGAATCGCAGATTAGATTAAAAACAAAACAAAACAAAACAAAACAAAAACAAAAAACAGACATATGCTGCTTCCAGGAGACACACTCAGTTCCAAAGACAAAGGGGCGGGGGATAGAAAATGCTATATCAAGCAAATGACATTTAAGAGAAAAGCAGGAGTAGCAGTACTAATCTAGAGGAAATAGACTTCAAAATAAAAAGGTAAAGAAAGATACTGAGGTATACTTCATAATGATAAAGAAAATCACACACCAAGGAGACATAACACTTATCAATATCTATCTTTCAATAGGGAGCTCCAAAATATATAAAGCAATTATTAACAGAACTAAAGGGAGGAGCAGACCAAAACAAAATCATAGTAGGGAACCTAATACCCCACTGTCAGAGATGCACAGATTATCCAAACAGAAAATCAATAAGGAAATAACATTCTTAAATGACACATTTGACCAACTGGACATAAATTGACATTTACAAAGCCTTTCATCCCAAACAGCTGCTTATACATTTTCTGCAGTTGCACTAAACATTCTCAAGGATTGAACACATACTTGGACACAGAGATAGTTCTCAACAAATATAAGAGGGTTGATATTTACCAACTATATTCCCTGATCATAATGTTTTGTAACTAGAGATCAACGGCAAAAAGAAAGCAGGATGAACCAAAAATACATGGAGATAAAATAACATGCTACTGAAGATAACTGGGTAAGAGAAGAAATAAAAGAGAGATCAAGAGATACAGAGAAATGAATGATAATGATAGTACTATATAAAAAACTTTTGGGACATGGTAAAATCAGTCAAAAGAGGAAAGTTCATGTCATTACAGGCCTATCTACAAAAACAATAATGACCCCGAATAAACAGCCTAATGCTTCAGCTTAAAAAAAAAAAAATTAGAAAAGGAAAAGCAAATGAAACATAAAGTCAACAACAACAACAAAGGAATAATCATAATTAGAGCAGAAATAAATGAAATTGAAAACAAGAAAACAATAGAAAAAATAAATGCAACAAAGAGCTAGTTCTTTGAGGTTAATAATATTGACAAACCCCTGACTAGACTCACTCAAGAAAAAAAGAAAGGACACAAATAAACAAAATTAAGAATGAAAGAGGGACAATTATGACAGACACTGCAGAAATTCAAAGGATCATATAAAAATACTGCGAAAAGTATATAATATCAAATTTAATAAGCTAAAAGAAATGGACCAGTACTTAGAAAAATACAAACTTCCTAGACTGAGTCGAGAAGAACTGGTCTATGGCCATGTCACCCTGAACTTGCCAGATCTCATCTGATCTTGAAAGCTAAGCATGGTTGGGCCTGATTAGTACTTGGATGGGAGACCAACTTGGAATACCAGGAGCTGTAGGTGTTAAAAAAATAAAAAAAACTGGAAAATCTAAATAGACTGATCAGCATTTTGGAAATTTCAAAGTCCAGGGCCAGATGGTTTCACCAGTGAATTATACCAAACACTCAAAGAAGATTTAATACCTATTGTCCTCAATCTCTTCCAAAAAATCAAAGAAGAGATAATACTTTCTAACTCCTTTAATGAAGTCATTATTACACTGATACCCAAACTTGGTAAAGATAATACAAAAAAAGGAAACTACAGACTAATATCTCTCATGAATACAGATTGAAATGCCCTAAATAAGATGCTAGCAAAAAAATACAGGAACATATTATAAATATTATTCACCACAATCTAGTGGACTTCATCCCAGGAGCACAGGGATGGCTCAAGATATGCAAATCAATTAGTGTGATACATCGCACAAACAAATTAAAAATAAAAATCATATGATCCTATCAATAGATGCAGAAAAAGCCTTCAACAAAATACAGCATCCACATATGATCAAAACACTTAATCAATATAGAAGGAATGTTCCTTAACATAATAAAGACCATATACGACAAACACACTGCCAACATTATACCTAATGGTGAAAAACTAAAAACCTTTCTTCAAAGACCAGGAACAACGCAAGGCTGTCCACTATCACCATTGTGATTTAATATAACATTGACAGTCCTAGCGAGTTCAATCAGACAAGAGAAAGATATAAAATGCATCCAAATAGGAAATGAAGAAGTCAAACTGTCACTAATAGAAACAAGCAGAAATTACAATAAAGTTTTTAGATACAAAACCAAAGTTCAAAAATCCATAGTGTTCCTAAGGGGGTCAAATATATGGTGAAAGAAAGAATTCTAACTATGGGAGGTGAACGCTCAGTGTAAATATATATATGCATTACTGTTACAGTGTACAGCTGAAACTTATTGGATTTCTCTAACCAATGCCACCATAAAAATGTAAATTAATTTAATTTAAAAATATCTACAGCATTCTTGTACTTTAATGATGAATTGTTAAAAAAAGAAATAAAAAATAATTAGTTTTGCAATTGTAGCAAAATGAATAAAATACCTAGGAATAAATCTAATGAAACATGAGAAGGACCTAGATAATGAAAACTATAAGACCCTATTAAAAGATATTAAAGAAGATACAAAAAAATGGAAAGATATTCTGTGTTCTTAGATTGGAAGAATCAACATAGTTTAAATAAACTTATTACCTAAAGCATTATAGAGATGTAATGTAATCCCTCTCAATATTCCATGGGCATTTTTTAAAGAAATAGAGCAAAAAAAAAATCAGATTTGTATGGAAGCACAAAAGTCCTTGAATCACCAAATCCGTCCTGAGAAAAAAGAATGAGGCTGGAGGTATCACTCTACCTGATTTCAAACTATACTACAGAGCAACAATAATCAAAATGACATGATATTGGCAGAACAACAGACACACAGACAAGTGGAACAGAATTGAGAATACAGAAGTAAACCCATGGTTACATGGGCAAATAATTTTGAGAATACAGCCAAAAACATACAGTGGAGAAAGGAAAGCCTTTTCAGTAAATGGTGCTGGGAAAACTGGAAAGCCACTTGCAAAAGAATGAAACTTGGCTGTTGTGTATCACTACATACCAAAATTAACTCAAAATGGATTAAGGACCTGAATATAAGACCTGAAACAATAAATTGCATAGAAGAAAACTTCGGAACTAAACTCTTAAACCTTGGACTTAAGGAGAATTTATGAATTTGACCTCAAAGGCAACGGAAGTAAAAACAAAATTAAATGAATGGGAATACATCAAATTAAACAGCTTCTGCACAGCAAAAGAAACCATCAACAAAGTAAGGAGACAGACATCTGAAAGGGAGAAAATATTTGCAAGCAATGCCTTCGATAATGGCTTAATATCCAAAATATACAAAGAATTCATACAACTCAACAACAACAAAAAATCAAACAATCCAATTTAAAAAATAAGCACAGGACCTGAACAGGCACCACTCCCAAGAAGACATACAAATGGCCAACAAACAAATGAAAAGATGCTCAACATCACTAGCTATTAGGGAAATGCAAATCAATAAAATACCATCTCAGATGTTTGGACAGCTGTAAGCAACAGGACAAATAATAACAAATGTTGAGAGGATGTGGAGAAAAAGAAAGCCCTCATACACTGCTAGTGGAACTGTAAATTGTACAGCCACTATGTAAAATAGTATGGTGTTTCCTCAAAAACTAAGAATTGATTTACCATATGATCCAGCAATTCTTCTACTGGATATTTACTCCAAAGACTTGAAAACTCATATCCGAAAACATATTTGCACACTGATTTTCATAGCAACATTATTCATGTTGGCCAGGACATGGAAGCAACTGAAGTGGACAAATGCGTGGATAAAGCTGTGGTACATATATAATAGAATATTACTCAGCCATGAGAAGAGGTGAAAACTGCCATTTGTGACAACATGGATGGACCTGGGGATAATCATGCTAAGCAAAATAAGCCAGACTGTAAAAGTTGAAAACCACATGATAGCACTTATTTGTGGGATATAAACCTAAATAATAGTCAAACAGGGCAAACAAGCAGAGACCCATGACTCTAGACAATAGACTAGTGGTTACAAGAGAGTGGAAAAGAGGGGATAGAGGAGAGGTAGATGGTGTAAAAGGGGCCAATTACATGGTGACAGAAAGAAATCTAATTGTAGGTAGTGAACACACAATGCAATATATATTTTTTTCTACTGAAACCTATTGGATTTCTTTAACCAATGTCACCATAACAAAACAACAAAAAATCACAAAAATGATTCCATATTTAGGCTTTGCAAGTGAACAGAAGCAATAGCCATTTATTGAAATAAGTAGAGTGACCATACATATATTGGTCCCAAGTTGTTATTAACCTCCCTCTTTTCACTCTCAAAAGTACCCAGGTTTGAGGGAGAAGAAAATGGCATTGATGATAGAGGCTTTGTTCTTTCCTCTGGCAACCAAATCAACATGGTGATGAAAACAAGGAGCAGGAGCAAGGAAAAATTACCTGTGTCTAAAACAAGCCATACAACCACAGAGAAATTCAGGAAAGCACCCTGCATGGCAGAAGGTAGGATGTGGCGAGACAGGGGTCTGCCCTGAAATTCCACCTCCCTCAACTTGCAGCCCCACCCAAGCCACATCACAATGCTTCCTCTGCAAGTCAGGTGCTGACCAGTTTACCTTGCTCACCAGCATCTAGACTCACACTGGAGGCAGCTGGCCTCTGTTTCTGGTGTGGCCTTTTGAAGCAACTATAAGCACAGCATCTGTGGATTGCTTGCTGAATCTTAACAGGTGGCCTTGGAGGGGTAGAGGCTTTGGCTAAGTTTGGCCTGCAGCTGAATCCCTCTGAGGACTGTGCCACTGGACACCTACTTCACAAATCCACACTAATAAGACGGGAGACTTAGGAGCTTTGCTTAGTAATAGAAATAGACATGAAAAGGCAGCCAAAATTGGAAGACAAAGAAGCAGAAACCATATGAGAGAACAGAACAGAGATTCAGATATAATGGAGTCAAGTAAACTAACAGACGGAGAGTTCAAAACACTAGTTATAAAGATAATCAATGAACTTTTTGGGAAATGTAGAGAACTCCAACAGAGATAAAAATGGAAATGGAAATTATAAAAGGAAACCAGTCTGAAATGGAGAACACATTATTTGAGATGAGTACATTAAATGGAATAAATAAAGGAATAAAAAAAGTGAATAAAGGAGAGGATCAAATGCCCTATCTAGAGGATAGGAAAGCCAGTCAGACACTCAATCAGAATTGCAAGAAAAAAGATGCCAGGGCTATAAAAATAATTTAAGGAGATTATGGGACACTATTAAGACTCCAAATTTTTGTCTGATCGGCATAACAGAAGAAAATCAAGATGTCGAGCAGCTATTTGAAGAAATAATAATGGAAAGCTTCCCTAATTTGGTGAAGGAAATGGACATAAAACCCAGGAAGGTCAAAGAATTCCAAAAATTAGGGATCCAAAGAGACCCATACCAAGACACATAACAATTAAAATGCCAAAAGTTAAATACAAAGAAAGAATATTAAAAGCAGCAAGAGAAAATTACATAGTTACTTATAAGAGAACACCATAAGACTGACAGCTGATTTCTCAAAAGAAACTATGCAGGACAGAAGGGTTTGTCAAAAAATATTTGACAGGATGAAGGCCCAGTATCTACAACCAAAGAATACTTTATCCAGCAAAGGTATCATTTAGAGTCAAAAGCAGATAAAGAGCTTCCCAGACAAAAATAAGCTAAAGGAGTTTATCACCACCAAGCCAGTATTACAGGAAAAGTTGGAGGAACTTCTTTGAAGAAAAAACATGTATCAAAAACAGGAATATAAAAAAAAAAAGTGGTAACAACTACATTCCTATCAATAAGTATCTTAAATGGAAAAGAATTAAGTGTTAAAACCAGAAGAAAAGGATGGCTAAAAGCATAAGAAAACATATAAGACCCCTATATATGAAAAGGAAGTGGATGGAAAAGGTATTGCTTGGATGGAAAGGTATTTAAGTAAGACAGAAAAAGATAAACACTATGATTTCACTTATATGCAGAATTTAAGGAACAAAAAATAACAAATATAATCAAAAAACAGACTCACAAATATAGTGGACAATTTGGTGATGGATAGAGGGGAGGGGGTTTGGAGGTTGGAAGAATGGGTGAAGGGTTAAAGAAGTGCAAATTGGTAGATGATGGATGATCACAGGGTTGGGGAGCACAGCATAGGGAATGCAATTACGTTTAATAACATTGGTTAGGTGGAGGGTCAGGGGAGGGAGGGAGCAATTGGGGACCATTTTATTAACCATATAGATGTCTAACCAATGTAATGTATACTTGAAACTAACTAAAATAAAAAAAAATACCCAGGTTTGAGTGATGCGTTGTTAGGTCACTCTGGATATAGGTAGCTAGTCGATTATGTTTGACCTTTAAATTTGGGACGACTCTTAGGTTTCTAAGTGGAGATGTGCCGATGTTGAAGGAAGATTGAATATTGAATTGCCAACCTCAGCTTTCTACTCAGTAAATTTAGAATAATAATATACAATAATATAGCACACAATCATGCAATAATAAAATGATACCAAAATACAATATTATGTCAGTATAACACTTGCCTCAAAAGAGTGCTGTGAAGATTAGATGGAATAATATACATGAAAATACTTTATAAACCATTTGAGGGCTATAGTCAGAGCAGGATAACAGTCACCCTGTGACGCACTTTGATTCCAATGACATGAACTATTCATGACTAAAATTTATTAGAAAAACATAATAAGGAAGAGAGAATATAGTGGAGCCTCAAGTGACATTTTGATTTGTTATTTTTCAGACTCTCATGCCAATATTTTTTTTTTCTCATATTGTAACCTGACATTTCCTGTTCATTGACTTCATTATTTATATGGTTATCATATATTAAAGAAATATATTTCCATATGATCATTTGAAAATTAATTTCTGCCTAGATAAGATGAAAGTTACCAACTGAATGCAAAAAGGGATAAGGCCTCTGAAACAGTTTTTCTTAGCCTTGGAAAGAATAAATGGAAACAATGGTGATGTTGACAACCACTGAGATTCATTATTGTTATATACTGATAGCTGGAAACTAAGTTTTATTCTCTTTTTATAGTTCTAACTCTCTATGTGTAGATAAAACTCCTGGTAGATATCTGCTCTTTGATAAGATTGGTAATTTATAGACCTTTCCACTCCCTAACAGAGTTATGCAGCCTGGGGCCATGATGGTAAGAGAATGAAGAATCAGAGAACATATCAAAACATACAATGTATATTTTAAAAAACTACAAACATTTTTTTTTAGTTTTCAACATTTATGAAGTTACAACATAGTAAATTGTCACTGAAGACATATAGGAAACAGAGAAAATGACTTGTAATCTAAAAATGACATTTTAATCTTATAACTATACTATAATTACACATCATACTAAAAATATAAGATTATTTATTATGTACCTGTTAACTATAAAATTCACCATTATATATGAATGAATAATAACATCAGTTCAGAAAATTTTGCACAAGTTCCATATATAATTTTGTAGCAACTTACAGTTTACTATGTTGTAAATATTACTTTTAACAATTTGGCATAAGTTGAATAAAATTATTTTTACTAGATGAGGATTAGTAGATAATGCTGTATTTTCTTTTATTGTTAATGCTCAATTTTTTTCTAGTTTTCACAATTCATAGCCTTAAATTTAAAACTATTCATTGGAAAAGTTAAGTAATCAGTTTCCATTATCACCATCAATATTGATTTTCTAATACATGTAAGAAGTTAATAAAATCACTTATTTTTAATATTATAAAGAGTTTAGATGAATATAGTTTCAAAGAATAACCTAATGTCCCTAATTAAAATACCTCAATTGCAGGTTGATTTCAAGATAAAGTTGTTACAGAGGACATGTTTAAGATAGAGAAGATGAGAAGATCAAGTTAGAATGTTTACAAGAATCTGTAGATATCTTTGTTTTTTACATTCCAACCCTTTTGACTTTTATGTATGTGTGTGTGTGTGAAAATAAAATCACCATGCAAAGGTAAACTACTTTCTAAAAATATTTGTAGATATGGAGATGAAAAGAAAATTATCCAAGTTTCCCAGACTGTATAAGATGCTTGCAAAAATTCCCAAGAAAATCCATTGGAAAATAAGCTCTCTAGTATGCTACAGAAAGAATAAGAAATAAAATGCATTTTGACATTTTTAAAGTCGACATAAATTTGCCTTTTCTTTTTTCCCCAGAGATGCAATATACTTGTTATATTTTGAGTTTTTAAAATATATTCTCAAAAATTTTTAATTACAGCTGCCATACAGTATTATATTAGTTTTAGGTGTATAACGAAATGATTAGAACTTTATATAACTTACTCTTTTGACACAAAACAGTATATATATATATATATATATATATATATATATATATATATATATATATAACCTTGTTTTTCCCCTCAATGTATGTTTTTCATGCAGAGTATAATAAATCCTTGTAAGTTGAATATGAGTTCACTCCTTTTTCCCCCCACTGACTTAGTTGTATGGCTTTCTTTTTAATTGTGCAGAAAAACACATGTAATAGGATTTTGCTATCAATAAAAGGGGTAGATTGTTAATTGAATGAACAACAGTGGTGAGAAAATTGCTCTCATATATGTGGAGCAACACAGATCAAATGCTTATAAAAGTATATGAGTGTTGATTCATTAACATAATGTTGATTCAGCAACATAATTGCAAGCTATTTTCCTCGTTTTACTTTTTGTTTTCATTAATGAGCTAACCTGCAGACCTTTTTAATCTGTGCAATCAAACTGGCTTTTTGATGACTCCATTTTTATCATAATCATAGATTCAAAAGTTGACTTCATAGGAAACTTCAATCATGTCTTTGTAAATTTTGGCTAAGTGGTACCAAGTTGCTATTTTGTTATTTATTTATGCCATTTTATCATTCTCCCAATATTTGTTACTTGTAAAGGTGACTACAATTATATGTTATAAATATGTATATCCTCATATGCTAGCAAATGCTTTTAATTGTGGTTCATACACACAGGACGATGACTTGTCCTGAGAGGGATTCCCCAGGATATGGGACTCTAAGTGATAAAACTGAAACAGTCTTGGGTAAACTGAGTAAGTATCTATCTTAGCAGATATCATTAATATACTTGAAAATATTTATTATCAAAATCAAATAAGATATATGTGAGTCACAGGTGAAATAACTAAAACTAAGTAAGATAAGGTGCTGCCAGACATTCAAAGTAAAAGATGTATGTATGGTTCTAATGGCCCACTGCAGTACTTGTAACCTTTAGGGAAGACCATATAAATACTAAGTCCTTCTCACTCTACCACCACGTCCATACCTGGCAAATACCTGGTGTTTTGCAAATGCGCAGCCAAATAAAATTATTTTTATTTAGGAAGTGCTAACCTATCGATAGAGAGCACCAAAATAAATAATATTGTCTTTTGTCTAACATTTATATTTCTATACAAAATTTCCAGACCTCTTTCCCTTGACAAACTGTGTTTAAAAAGTCCTAATGATGTCATTAAAGAAATTCTGCAGAACCTGAAGTGTAATCTGTGCATAAAAAGCCTATTTATACACAAAGTAATAACAAGAATCTCAAAAGCATCTCAGATACATGTGCGGAAAAAACAGGGTCTTAAATTACCTAACTTTAAGGCAAAAAATTTTTTGAGAAAAGTAAGAAAATGTTAGTTTTAAGAATATTGTGAAATATTTAATAACTTTAATTTTATAAAGAACAATTATAAACATCTTTTGAAGTTTAATTAGATAATATATAGATAAACTTGTGTTCAGATACTTAGATTAATTGAAAAGAAAAATGACAGCTAGAGCCTTATAATTAAATCAGCATAGTACATTTAAATAAAATAACCTTAATTTGATATTTTCAGTACTATTAAACTTTTCAAACTATAATTCAATTTTATGTAACTTTGATGGTTTTGCCAAATAAAGTTATATTATTATGTAAGAATAATGTAAGAATCAGTCTAAAAAGTTATTAGAGATATTAAAGGGGAGCTATGTTAATTGCATTGCAGAAATAAGAGTAGTACAGAAATTTTGATATTCCAACAGAAAATCAGAATTATAAAAAGTTAGTTTAGAGTGAAATAAATATTTCCACATAAAAAGGAAGATATCAGAAGGTATATTTCTTCTTAGGTTGTAAGATTTGGATGAGCTGTTGATATGGTTTAATAAAAATATAGTAAATTCCATGGTACCAACTACAACAAACACTTGGTTCTTAAACATTGACAAAAATATGTTTTTCTTTTTGAGGAGATTTTATAAACCACTTTTTGATGTTTTGACAATGGGAAGGGATAGATTTAATTTTTTGTGAGCTTATTCTAGAGTTAGAGATTTAATACTTAAGAACACTCTTGTAGAAGAAATCTATTTATTTCCCTACTTTCTCTTTGAGTGACTAGAACCAGAAATAATATGAGGAAAACAAAATAAAGATAGAAAAAACCTAACCTTATTATTTAAACTATGGATACAGTGAGTTGTAAATAGGATTAGGCCTTTGTTTCTACTATTACTCTCTTGAAATATCCTCTCATCTATTTTCTACTTTTCATTTTCCATGAAAATTTCCCTGGCCATCCCAGCCAATTTTGTCTCTCCTGCAAGTAAAATTGTAGCTCTTTGAATAGAGTGTTTAATATATACTTACCAGTAACCAACAAAAGGCATTAGTTGACTGATCGCTCTAGCTCTGCCCTTCTATCTTAAAAGTTATTTCAACTATTTAAGCAAATCTATTGTGTTGGAATTTTGGAGAACAGGAAACAATGGAGATGTTAGGGTATAGGTTTCCAGTTTAAGAGCAAGAACTTCTGAGTCTGGGGAGAAATTATACTCATGAAAGATGTTTTCCCTGCTAATATGTCCTTTCAGAACTACACCATGGTAATTTGCAACCTCAGCTCTAGCATTGATGCTATATCCCAACACCCTAGGAAAGTCTATCCATAAGATGATGAACTTATTTCAGACAAGAATATCTAACCCTTCATATCATTCTTCATGTTAATATTTATCTTCATCCTATAGGCCCCAATTAATAATCATGGTCATGTTTTACTGTTATAGGTTTTTAGTGTGTCTCCCAAAGTGCTTGCTTCTTCTTTATCTTGTCACATTATTTGTTGTTTTTTTTTTTTTTTTTGAACTGCTGCATAGTATTGAGTACCTGGCTTTATTCCAATCACTGAGGTAAGTGATGATAACCAAAACACCTGCTCTCCCAGAGGAGCTGACTATGTAATGTGGGAAATAGACGTGGGTAAAATAAATAACATGTAAAATTGCAACTGTGACAAGAGTTCAGAGAAGTACAAGGTGCACAATTGGACGCTATGATTTAGAAGTTCAGGAAGAAATATATGAGGAAGTGACTTAAAACTGAATTTTAAAGGAATGACTTAGAGGATATCTAGGAGAATAATGCTGTGAACACATTCAGTGAAGAGGAATCACAGTACAGTAGTTCCTTGGGAAAGTGTGATGAAGTCCAATGTGACTAAAATGAAGAGAGAAAGGAAGTGTGGTGTGTAAAATAAGGTTGAAATACATATATGTGGAAATAGGCTCAAGAAAAGTTACTAATTTGAGCATGGCCATATGGATCAGAAACTACATAGTTTGCATCATCTGTGCCACATAGTTCCTTGCATCCTGTCTTTTCTCTTATCTATTATACTGTATTTTATATTTACTTATCTGATTTTGTGTTGGACTGCTAGCCTGTTGATGCTCATTTGTTATTGTTCCCCAACTTTTAACACTACATCAATCCTCTACTTGATCCTTCTGTTTTTACAGGAGCCAGATTGAAGAAGCTGGATTGAATTTCAATTTTTTTTTTGTTTAATTTTCAGCTTCTGGCATAGTGTTGAACACATAGGCAATAATCAGATATGTTATTGAACAAAAGAATACTGGAGTTGAATTTACTAATTTCAATAATGCATCTTCAGAAATAAATTATTTGGTTTTGAGCCTATCACAAAGCTAGTAAGTATAATAGAAAATGAGATAGAGTTGATTATGTATTTAGAGAAGACAAGCTCTAAATGCAAGCAACATCTTGAGCTAAGTGTGAAGTAATGTACAAGTGGGAAAGAATGCTGAATACACACCATATGTGCTAAAAGAACATAAAGGAACAGTGTTTAGTGTGGAGCAGAAAGAATCAAGGAAGCTTTTAAGATGGATTTATTTTTGACTCTTTTAAATAGAAGAAGGACATTTATTTTCAAACAGAAGTTTGGAAATTTATCTGGGAGGAAACGGAAGTGGTAAAGGACAAATGCACAAGTTTAACAGTTCCGCAAATCTTTGCCATTCAATTTTCCTTTAAAAGTGGTATTTGAGCTCTTGTTGCTTTTACCAATGTGCAGTAGGTCAATCAGTATTTATAGACTCTTTGTCACCTGTAGAATAAACAAAAGTTATTTGCAGTAAGACATTGTATTTATACTCTTGAAATAATATTTCTAAAACTTAAGATAGCAACTTACCTACCACGTGTGTATCACCTTAGGCACGTATGTTACAAGTTTAAAGGGTCCACAAGTCTAATGATAATAAACAACAACAACAATAATAATAAACCAGCAACATTCTGTCTATTCCCATTTCCTATTCTCCAGAAGAATCCATTTTCAAAATTTTTAGCTCATTATTTAAGTTTAGTTTCATATTTCTAAGATTTTGTTGTTACTTTGTTATTATTGATTTGAAAATTGTAGGAATTATACATTGATTTTAAATTTAGCCCTCTTTATACTTTCCTCACCTCATTAAACCTGCCCCCCCACACACTTCTCATCCCTCTCATTTTCCCAATAGTTATATTGTAATTTCTAGTTAGAACAATATTCAGTGCTTATATTTTGTAACTATAAAATCAATCAATTGACCTTAACTATTATTACTTTTTTCTCTCTTGCAACAATATTTTGTTTATCCTAGAATTAAGAATAGTCTTTGTATTTTGCCCATTACTGGGTTTGTTTTCTAGGTACTTTCATTAATTCAAACTCTAAACTCTCTCCAAGTATAAACCTCCATTTTTTAATAACATTTTTAAATACATTAAGTATTCTATTAATTTCATCTCCTTGAAGAGACTTTCCTGGAGCCTTATGACCTACACAATAAATTGGCTGTATGCTCTCTAAACTTCCTGCTTTGGCTGTCATCTTTGAAATTGTCTTTTCATTAATGTCCTGGAGAATTATTTTACTCTTCTATTTTTGTTGGGATGTTCTGTTCTGATTTCCATGCGTTCTCCTTCTTAGATTTTTACTCCCTCAATTAGATGGAACATATACACCAAGGACAATTTTTAAGAAAGATTCTGTGGGAAGTGTCCTGTTTTAAGTTTCAAAAGTTTTAAAAGTGTTCAATTCTCTTTTACACTTGAGTAATAAAACTATGTGGACATAGATTCCTAAGTGGGAAATCATTTTCATTCACAATTGAAAACGTTGCTTTATTGAGAAGCCCCGTAACCATTTTTTCAAAATTAAGTATCGTTAACATACAATATTATATTAGTTTTAAGAGTACAATATAGTGATTCAACATTTATATATCCTTAGCATCTGATCACCCGTACTAAGTCTAAGTAACCATTTGTCACTGTGCAAAGTTATCACAATATTGTTGACTACATTCTCCTTCACCTTTTTCACCCATTCCCCCAAACCATTCCCCTCTGGCAACTATCAGTTATATCATTCAATGATCTGTGTAGCCTTTCTTTTTTTCCCACTAATAAAAATTTGTAGAATAATTTATTTTATTTCATATTCTAAAATTTTAGGATGATGTTCCTTGATGTAGATTGATTATATACCATTTTTCGAGGATTTGATGGTCTGTCAATATGAAAGCTCTGTGACATTTTCTTAATTTTTTCTTTGATTTGCATTACATCTTTTATCTACTCTCCATAAAATCTCTCAAAATTTGGATGGTATAATTCTGAACTTCACCCTAATTTTATTATTTTATATCTACTATTTATTTTTATCTCACTATCTTTTAAATTCTATTTCTTGGAAATATCATCATTTTTAATGTTTTTTTACCTTCTCTTGAGTTTTACATTTCTGTTATCACATTTTTAACTACAAGTGTAATATTTGGATCTTTGAATATTATTGTTGTGACATTCTATTTTTGTTTATTAAAAATAATATATGCTTATCCTTTGGAGAATATTACTTATAGTTTTTTTAAAGTTTTCTCCTTGCATATTCTTTGTGTCCTAAATGCTGCTTTTCTCTGTTTTTGCTTCTGTCTTTTATGTTAGTTTTCCTAAATATCTGGGCCGATATAAAAATCTATATGGAAGCTCTGTGCTCACAGTGGAGTTTTTCACTTTAGTTTCAACATTTACAGTGATCTTCTCCAGCTGTTTCTCTGAGGGACCCTGCAATATCAATATATTTATGTATTTTCTCGTGGAGTAATCACTTTTCCCTGAGAAGACTATCCCCAAATTTGGACAGGATGGTATATTCTTAAGTACCAGGTTTTCTAGATTGAATGAGAGAGAAAGTTTAAGAATATATAATTTAATATGTAAATTTTCACTTACCCCCTTTGTTTTTAGTGTCAAACTTCTGTTCTGTGTTCCCCAGTTCAGAAATTCTGTTTCACACCTTTTTAGAAAATAAGTCTGGGTTGTTGGAGAGGGAAAAATTGCAAAGCTAATTGAGAATGGGAGAACACAAAATGGAATATACAGATGATGTATTTATTATAAAATTTGTACCTGAAATTTCTATAAATGTTATTAACAATGTTATCCCAATAAATTTAATTTAAAAGGGGGGGGGGAGAATGGAACATCAAGTATCTAACTGCTTTTTCAAAATGTATGCTTTTTTTTTTTTCCTTTACACTCAACTTCTGCAATCCTAAAGGAGTTAGTAACCACCAATTTCTGAGCCTTTCAGTATTCACCAATGGACAATTTGGGTGTTTTTTAGCTTTTCCCTCTTCTATATTAGGATTTAGCTTTCTTACTATGTTAAAACAATTACTAATTTTGTGCACGTGTTTCACTTTTGTGTAAAATATTGCTTCTGCTATTTTTCCTTCCATTTTTCTTTGCTCTTATTAGATTTACAACTTAACAAATCCTTCTTTGAGTAAGTTGCCAGAATTTCTTTAAAAGAAAACTCATTCTGAGCTATAATATAAAATGGGAAAAATTGGGGATTATTTTAAATCAATAAGAGATGATAAAATATATAATAAAATATTATATTTTAACAAGGAGATTTTACAGTGATTTTTTCCACACATTTTCTGTGTTGCTAATATTGTTAAGCTTTTCAGAAAGCACTCATTGATAAGGGTAGTCTTATTAATATACTATATTACTACATATACTCTGTTTTTATACTGAGTCACATAGAAGGAAAACTCCTCAGGATATATTTTTTCTTAGTGTTAAGGCAGATGTATTGTTACATTAATATAGTTAATTTGAAATCCAAATTAGGACAATTTCATGTTATGAAGGAACTCTGGCTGGCTGTGTTAGCATTAATATTACTGTGTAGATTGGGATTCATTAACAATTTTTACAGGAAAACTGCAAAGAACACTTGAGAAGGAATAACACTTCAAAAAATGTTGCTTCACATAAGAAGAAGTGTGGCTTTGTGGATGAAGCACAAAAATAGATAACATCTTGAGTTTTACTCTTCTTAATCCTGATTCTATTATCAGTGGTCAATTATACACACACACACACATACATATACACACATATGTATATATAATATATGTATATACACATATATATAATTTTTATTAAGACATTATTTACATTTGATAAAATTGACCATTTTTAAGTGAATTCTTTGCAAAAAATTTGTTATTTTATTACAATCACATGTACAATAATCAAGATATAGAACTATTCTCTCACCTTAGCAAGTTTTTTACTTGACACTTTGCACTCAGTCACTTCCCTCTATTCTGCCTAAGCAAGCAGTGGTCTGCTTTCTATGATAGATTTCCCTTTCTCAAATTTTATATTAATGGAATCATGATGCACATAGTCTTTTGCATTTGACTTCTTTTACTTAACATGGTATTTTTGAGATCTATTCATATTGTTGCATGTTTTTATATCAGATTTTTCTGAATGGTAGTACATGGTACTAGTTGATGTTGGGTTTGCTTTTAGTTTTTGTCATTCTAGTGAGTGAGAATTAGTATCTTATTGTAGTTTAATATCCGTTTCTCAAAAGTTATTGACCACATTTTCATTTGCTTATTTGGCCATTCATATGTCTTGTTTTTGAAGGATCTGTTAAAATGTTTTCCTATTCTGTATTGAATAATTTCCCTTTTTATTATTGAGTTGTATGTTTTCTTTATCCATTCTGGATATAAGCACATTAACACACTTTGCAAAAATTTTCTTAATCTATGACTTAACTTTTGTTTTCTTGATATTAAAAGAACAAAAGATTTAATCAAATGATGTCCATTTTATCAACCTAATTATTTAATAATTGTGCTTTTGATGTCACCTTAAGTAATTTCTTGCCTACCAAATGCCACTGTATTAGTTTCTGTTGCTACTCTACTAAACAGTACATGGACATAGTGTCAAAACAACACAATATATTATCTTACAGATCTGTAGTGATATATGTTTTCCTAAGTTAAAATCAAGGTGTTGAGTGGATGTGTTTTTTCTGGAGGCTCTAAGGGAGAATCTGTTTCCTTGCTTTTTTCAGTTTTCTATAGGCACCCATATTCCTTTGCTTTTGTCCCCCTTTCTTCATCTGGGAAAAGTAACAATGTAGCATCTCTGAACCATTCTTCCACAGTCACATCTCCCTTTCACTTCAACCTCACTTGGGAAAGTTAACTGTTTTTAAGGACTCATTTAATTAGGTTGGGCTCACTTGGATAATACAGCGTAACCTCCCTGTCTCTAGGTCCTTAATCTTAATCACATCTGCAAAATACATTTTTACCCTATAAACTAGCATATTATCAGATTCAAAGATTAAGATGTAGAAATCTTTGGAGGTGCATTATTCTGTCTGTCACAGTGATTTGTTTGATGTTTTTTATTAGAAGTTTAATAATTTTAGGTGTTATTGTATTTAATTGCTTAATTTTGAATTAATATTTATGTAAGAGCAGAGGTTACTTTATTCCATATAGATATCTTGTTATTCCAGCAATTTTTATCAAAAAGATTATTTTTGGATTTACTTTTGTTGAAAATCAATTGGATATATAAGTTTGAATCTATTTATAAACTTTATTCTATTCTATTGACTTATGTTAATTCTTAGGCCATTACATTTTTTCATCTCTGATTGGTTTGGCTTTACAGTAAGTCTTAAAACACAAAATTGATTGCATAATTTCATCAGTTTTAACAGTTTAATTGAGGTATTATTTGTATACAATAAAATCCACTCATTTCAAGCATACAATTAAATGATTTTTAGTAAGTTAAACATTGTAGGTCATTTACCTTATATAAAATTTAAAATCAGCTGGTCAGTTTATTTAAAAATCTCATTATGGTTTTGATTGTCTTTATATGTCGATTTGGGGAAGATTTTTATTTTAGCAATATTAAAATTTCTAATCCATGTATATCTCTCTTCCAGTTGTTTAAGTGTTCTTCAATTTATTTTTCAATGCATCGTAATTTCTGGGAACATTTTTCATTAAATTTATTTCTAATTTTCATTTTTATGCTAGTTTGAATGGAGTTTTTCATTTAATTTCCTAGTTGTTCATTCTTAATAAAATATAAAATTAATTTTTTTATATTGACCTTTTATACTGCATCCTTATCAAATTAATTTGTTCTAGTAGATGTCTGTGAATTTCATTCAATCAAATTATTTGCAAATAAGGACAGTTTTACTATCACCTATTGTATCAGTACACACTATATTTCTTCTACTTGCCAGAATATTGAGATCAGTATTAAATAAAAGTGTTGAAGAGGGCTATTCTTATTATGTGGTTTGGCATATGTAGAAAACATTGATACTTTTGTGATGATGTGCCCCTAGAAAGATGAAAGAAAGGGTTTAAGACTAGAAGCCTCTATGCCAACGCCACAGCAGCCACATCTCCTCATTGAATACCTGGCGATTACATTGGTAGGCTATTGTTTAACTCTGTTCCCACAAGAAAGAGTAGGAGGAATTTAGGGGAAACATGGTATGGGAAATCTGACCTTTTAACGTTCCAATTTCTGCTTCTGTGCCCCCGCTTGTGCATCATAATCAGACCACCATTTGTGTGACGGTAATGAGTAGATGATGTATAGATCACTTGTGATTGGGATATAGTGATTAATGGATTTTTGGTATAAACTGTGGACCTGAAATGGGTTGAGGCTGCTCCTTTGGAAGGACAGCCGCCGGCTATTAAACTGCCTCTAAATATCAAAGCACTCTCAGGTTGAGTCTGGTTATTCTGGTCAAACACTTTCACTTAAGATGTTTTCTAATAGATTCTCACAGATATCCTTAATCAATATTAAGAAGTTCCCTGCTGTTCCAAGATGGCCGATATTTTTTTTAATTTTTATCATAAAAGTGAATTAATTTTGTCAAATGCTTTTTGTTCATCTTTTGATAATGAATTGTATGATTTTTTGTCCTTAATTGTATTAATGTGATATATTACACTGAATTGGTTTTTTGGTTCAAACTAAACTCACATTCTCAAGATAAACCCACATAGCCTGATGCAGATATCATGTAAAAATATTGTTTTATTTAATTTGATATTATTTAGATAATTATTTTTTGTATCCATTTTCACAAGAGATATTGACCTATAGTTTTCTGGCATTGTCTTCATCTGGTTTGGTAATTAATGCTGGCCTTATAAAATTAGTTAGAAAGTGTTCTTTGTTTCTCTACATTTGCTGAAAAAGATTGTCTAAATTCGTAGTAATGCCTTCCTGAATATTTGATAAATATTTACGCGACTGTAGCCATCAGAACCTGAAATTTTATTATTGAAAATATTTAAAATGAAGATCTGATTTTATTAACTGGCATAAGGCTTACAAGTTGAGAAAGTTTTGGTAATTTTTCTTTCTTCTCTATTTTTTTTAACTTCATCTAGGTTGTCCAAATTTATTCTCAGAAACTCGTTTATAGTCATTCTTTTTCATTTTAATGTTTGAAAGGGTCTGGTTTGTGATATCCCAACTTTAATCCCTTATTTTTGTTTTATTATGTTTTCTATTTTTTTGTGTATGTGAAGATAATGGCAATAGATTTTATCACTTTTATTAATTTTTTCAAGACTCAGTTTTTTGGTTTTATCAATTTTTTCTGTTTTAATTAATTGATTTTTCTTTAATTATTTCCTTTCTTCTGCTTGATTTATTTATTCTTCTCTATCCATTTTCTCAAAGAAGCAGCTTAGGTCATATGTTTAGATTTTATTCTTAATAAATGAAGTTATTAAAAAATATAATTATCTCTAAAGACTTTTAGCTATATTGCACCAATTTAGACACATTGTATGTTCATTATTCTTATAATTATGTATCATTATATATTTTTTCTATGTTTCCTGTGACTTCTACTTTAATGAAATGCTTAGTTTAGAATTGTTATTTATTTTCAATTTAGTTATATTTTTGGTTACATTATATTTTAACATAATTTCATGTGATGAGAAAACATATTTTGCTCAATTTCAATCTTCTTGATTTAATGAACTTGTTTTATTACCCATATTGTAATCTATCCTGTAAATACCTGTAAATAATGTATATTTTGCCATGGATTGGGTGTAGTGCTCTATAAACACCAATTAAGTCAAGGAGATTAATAGTGCTATTTTAATTCATCATGTCCGCTGATTTTTTCTCTTCTAGTTGTTCCATCAGTTGCTTTGAAAGTATTTTAAATTCACCAACCATGATTTTTGAGTTATATCTTTCTCTTAATTTGGCAATTTTTCTTCACTCATTTTTTTGAAGCTCTCTTTTTGGGAGCATACACATTTTACAATTGTTTATGTCTCACTGTTGAATTGATCCTAATTATAGATGTTTTATTGAAATCCATTTCATCTGATTTAATATAGTTTACTTCACCCTGTATATACTAATAATTTTCATGGGAAATTATTTTTTTCTCAATTTACATACACAATGGATCTATTTTTACATTTAAAGTGCATCTTTTTTAGACAGGATTTAGCTAAGTGTTATCTTTTATACATTTTGATAATTTCTGCCATTTAATTAGAGTCCTTATGCCATAAACATTTTATGTAATTTTTGGATATATATTTTTGTTTCTACCTGTCTCCTTTATTCTATATTTTCTCTGTTGATCCTGTCCTAACTTCTTTTGCATTATATGAATATTTTTATATTAAAATATTGAAATTTTACAGCTCAATACACTCGTATCTTCTGTGCTGTTTTTAATATTATAGTTTACAATATGTAATACAGTCTATGTGATATATTAGTTTACAATATGTAATACATCTATGTGTATTAAATACACATAGGACGATGTTAAAATATTAGTTTTAATCAGTTGTATGATTTTAAATAACTAAGAGGAAAAGGACAAAATCACTGTCTTTAGTATTCAACCATATGTTTACTGTTTCTGATGTAATTCTTTCTTTTCTGAGATTCTAAAGTTTTTGCCTATTATCGTGTTCACTTAAGAACTTCCTATAGAATTTCTTATACTACAAGATAGAAGATGATGAATTTTCTCAGTTTTTCATTTATTCAAAATGTCTATTTTACTTTAATTCTTGAATGACATTTTTGTTGCATATAGAAGTTTTTGGTTGAAAGCTGTTTTCTTTCCAGTACTTTAAAGAAATTTGTTGAAACTTCCTTCTTGCTCCATGGTTTTTGATAAGTCAGCCAATTAATTCTATAATTTTTTGCTCTCTGTATGTAGTGTGTTGTTTTGGTCTTATTTCTTTCAAGATTTTCTCTTCTCTTTCTTTTACTTTCAATAGTTGACTACAATGACAGTATTTACAAACTTCTTTGTGTGATACTGCTTGATTAGAATACTTGTATCTGAAAATGTCCTTTCATCAAATTTTTGGATATTTTCAGTCTTTATGTTTTAATCTATTTTTGGCCTTATTAATGTCTCCATTCTTTCTTGCATTTTTATAATGTGAATATACATATATTTTTACCATTTGATATCACCTAAATTTTTTCTGAACATTTTAAATTTTGTTTTCATTTTTCATTTAGATAACTTCTGTAGCTATATCTTCAATCTAACTTACTCTCGCATCTGTCATGCCATTTTGCAATAAGTTTATCAATAAAAATTTTTTTAATATATTTCAGAACTTGTATTTTTGAGTTCCAGACATTTTCTCAGTTTTAGTGATTATTTTTACTTCTTTACTGAGACTTTCCTTTCTGAGGCTTTAATGTATTGGCATCATGTTTGTTTTACTTCATTGAGGTAATTATAATAGGTGTTTAAAATTATTTCTGTTTAGAAGTTGCTGAACCTCTTTCTACACAAGCATGAACAGTAAAGAAAGATGGTACAAGTTGGGGACTAGCCAACAGCCTAATTTTCTGTCACCCCTGGTTTCAGCAGGGGTATAGTGGGAAGCTTAGCCTCCACTCTTATCTGGCATCGATGAGACAGTGAAGGTGGTAGGAAGCTGGACTAGTTGGTACTGTTCCATTTCTCCTCTCTTCCCTGATGTCATGAGAAGCTGAGTTTCTGTTCCCACCTTAAAGCAACAAAGTGTTGTGATTCAGTCTTCTCCTTTCACAACCAAGGTGGCGGCAGAGCCAGTAGGAATGATCTTACACCCACTTGGAGGCAATGCTCCATCTGTACTGTGAAAGTGTCAGCAGGACTAAGGGAGGAGCTAAACTTTCACATCACCATCTGCAATTTAGTGGTGTTATATCACTCAACAAGGGAACTACCTCTTAAATGGATTAAATAAGATATAAAATCTCATAAAATATCCAAAATGTCCAAGAAAAGCACTTATTATTCCCAACCCAAGAAAATCACAACTTAAATTAAAGAAGCAATAAATAGAAACTGTATTCATTTGCTAAGGTTGCCAAATAGCAAAGTACTACAGAATGAGCTGCTTAAACAGCATAAATTTATTTCTCATAATTCTGAAGGGTGGAAGTCTAAGATCAAGATGTCAATAAGTTTGGTTTTTCTGAGTTAGTGTATTTGGTTTGTAGATGGACACCTTTTCTCTATGTTCTCGTGTGGTCTTTTTTTTTTCTGTGTATATGCATCCTGTGTTTCTCTTTGATGTCAAATTTCCTTTTATGAAAACAGTCGATTTGATTAGTGCCAATCCTAGTGGTTTTAATTTTACAATGTAATCTCTTTAAAGGCTTTATCTTCCAAATATCGGGTCATACTGTATGTGTCTGGACTGGGGTTTAGGACTTTGACATATGAATTTGGGAGGTGGAACAAAATTTAGTCATGATAAAATCAATACAAAGATGAATCATACATTGGAAATATTTGACAAATTATTTTAAAAATCCATCATAAATGTTGCAACAAAAAGTCCTGAATTATCTTGAAACAATGAAAAATAGATAATCTCAGCAAATAATTAGATATTATAAAAATGAACCACATGTAATTTATAGAATTGAAAAAACGTAATAATTGAAATTTAAAAAGTGAATGATCATAATAACAGGGTGGAGATAACAAAGAATAGAATCAGAAAACCTGATGACAGATCAATCAATTGACTATACCCAAATTGAACATGAGAGAGAAAACAGACTGAATAAAAAACAAACAGAGACTCAGGGATCTGTGGGGTAATGACAAAAGACCTACATCAGTGAAACTGGACAAACATTTGAAGAGATAACGCTAGAACTCATAAATTTGAAAAAAAAAACCCTATAAATTTAAGAAGCTGAGAAAATCTCAAATAGAATAAACCAAAAAAATCTACATGGACAAAATCATTATTAAACTTCTGAAAACAAAGAACAAAGAAAATAATTGAAAGTAGAAACAAATTTTGTATTACTTATAAAAAACACCAATTCAATTTGACAGTTAACTTTAAATTTTATATGTCAAACTTTCCTGAAAAATAACAAGGGCAATAAATCATTCCTACCTTTAGCAAATAACTAAAAGAAGTTCTCCAAACACAAAAGAAATAGAAACAGAAGGAATTCTAGAATTCAAAAACTTAAGAACTTCAAATTGGTAAAAATAGGAGTAAATTAGAAATATTTTAATTATCCATCAATGGGATATGAGATGATTAAATTCTGATGGATTCATACAAAATAAGAATAGGTAACCACTTTAAAATCACGTTATAGAGGACTAACAATTGAAAATTTTTATAATGTTTTATTAAGTTGAAGAAAAGCAAATTTCAAACAGTATATTATAGCATGATGCTGATTTATTTGTGTGTTTGAATACATATGCACATATTAAAAAAGCATCGCAATGTTAGCAATTGTTATCCATAAGTAGTAAAAAGTGAGAGTGTCAGAAAATAGGGGTACAAAACAATAGATTTTATTCTCATGAATAGAATCCTTCCTCATGTGTTTCTAAGTCATAATTAGATGATTGAAGTAAACACTATAATGTCATCTAAGGTGATGTTCTATTGTATGCAGAGAGAACACCTAAGAAAATTACATTTAAAATTTGGAATGGTAAAGGAATCTAAATGAAATAACATTTGTTACACTTCACTGAAAGTGATAAAATATCAGTTTCAGAAATCTGTGACAAGCTCCATATTATAATAATAGGAAAAAACCACTAAGAAAATACAAAGTGGTATTTTCAGAGTATAAATTAAACTGTTTATGAAAGATATAATCCCAAATATATCCAAGTAACCAACAGGAAACCAGTAAAACAAAAACAAAGGAAAGAAAAACAGAAGAAACAGAAGAAAAAAAGATAAAATTTCATACTTAAGCCCTAACATATCAATAAATGGTCTAAATAGTTCAAAAAAATAGAATGGAAAGATGGATTAAAAAAATACAAATAACCTTGATCCAATTATATGCTAGTTCAAATGCAGTAACAAGTAGGATGAAAGTAAAAGAATGGAAAAGGTATTCCATGCAAATGTTAATCCTAAAAAAAAAACAAAAAAGTATGAGTAAACATAGACAACAAATACAGTAGAGCTTAAAACAAAGAAAATTACTAGAATAAAGAGGAGCATTATATGATAAAAGAATCAACCTACCAGGAAGGCAAAATCCTACTTTGCTAGTTCAAACATCTGTTAATATCAGAATGGATTCCATTTCCCTTGTTTTCACATGTTGAATAGTTTTGCATTTATGTCAAATTGGGAGATTATGGATTATATATATTTTTTTTCCAGTAAGTGTTGTTCCTTTTTTTAAAATTTTTTAATCAGTAATTTCTTGGTTGGGCTTGACCTGGAAGCTTTGTTTCTGTACAGTACTCCCAACCTATACTGAGATCTTGGTTTTTAGTTAGGTTGTTCAAGAATCTGTCTAATACATGCATCATTGAGATGGGAGTCAGAAATGTATATGGATGGTTTGGGAATCCCCTCTCTTGGCTTTTACCCATTCAAGATTCCTTATTCTCTTCAGGTTTCACTATTTTCAAGATTTAGTTTTCTCATTACTCTGGCATGAAAAAATTGAAAAATTTCCCCAGGCTCTCCATCCCATACCAAGTAGATTTTCACTTAGTCCCAGGGTACATGCCACAGAGAAATAAGTTGCTTGTGTAACTATTCACCTCAGATTCTCTAAGCCAGCAGTACCTAAACTTTTTGGCATTAGCAACTGGTGCTTCTATGAGAATGTAATGCCTGATGATCTGAGGTGAATTGAGGCAGTGATGCTAAACGCTGGGGAGCGGCTGCAACTACAGATGAAGCTTTGCTATGCACTCACAATTTCTAGCAGGCCGCGGACAGTACTGGTCCACAGCCAGAGGGTTAGGGACACTTGCTCTGAGCAAATGTGACCTTCTTACCACAGTCTGCCTGCTTCTATTCAATCTCTAGTATTGTTAAGGTAGCTGCTTTTTTGTGTTGTGTGTAGTTTCTGTTCCCGGGGTGGTAGCGTTGTCATTAGAGCCTTAGAGTGTCATACTTGAAAGAATTCCAATCTTCTGGGCATATTTTTCTTCACTGGAACCTGGAAACATTGCCGTGCTTTATTGACTGGGAATAATTTATCATTAGGAAGAATGAGGTATTAGAATTTCAAAATATCTTTTAGGTAAAATTTTAAGAAAATGCTAAATAAAATATCATATAATTTAAATCAATGACAGTGAAACATTCCTAATCACATCAGGTATTTGTGGAATATACTTTTATACTACTAAGTGGTATAATTGGAACAAAAAAAATTATAAGTCCAGAAAAAAGAGGAGAAAGGCTTTATTCTGATTTCTTTGCCAACAGTGTAAAAGGATAAGAATTGTCTGAAACTTTGTTTTCTTAACAACTTAAAGATGTACAGAAAAAAGATATGTTCTTGAAATATTGAATGAAAAATTTTCCATTAAACACACACCATGTTAATGCAACTAAAAAGCTTATTATTTCAAAGGATTCTATAGGAAATTCTTAATTAAATGAGTACTCCTCCTTTGAGCAAATGCAAATCTAAGTTTCTAAGCTTTTTAATTTTTTTTTCAATTTACTTATTTCGTATATGGTGACATTGTTAACGAAATGAATAAGTTTCAGTTGTACACTTCAAATAGAAAGGCATATATATATATCATACACACACTGTGTGTTCACCTCCCATAGTTAGATTTATTTCTATCACACATATTTGAACTCCTTTACACCATCTACCTCATCCCTCCTCCCCACACCCTATGCTCTGGTAATCTCTAGTCTAGTCCATGTCCATGACTCTCTGTTTGTTTGTCTGGTTCATTTGTTGCTTTTAGGTTCTAACCCACCTATAAGTGATGTCATGTGGTTTTAAATGTTTTCTATCTGGCTTATTTCACTTAGCATGAATACCTCGAGGTCCATTCATGCTATCTCAAATGGCAGAATTTCATCTCTTATGGAGAGTAATATTACATTGTATATATGTCCACAGCTTCTTTTAGCTAAGCACTATCGTAGGCACTGGTTTCTTCCATGTTCTGGCCACCATGAATAATGTTGCTAAGAACATCAGTGTGCAAATAGTTTTTTGGATATTGGGGTTTTCAAGTCTTTGGGGTAAATACACAGAAGAAGAATTGATGGATCATATAGTGGAATCAATTTTTAGTTTTTCGAGGAACCTCCATAATGTTTTTCATAGTGCCTGTACCAATTTGAGCACCACCAGCAGTGCATGAGAGTTCATTTTTTTCCACATCTTTGTCAACATTTTTTATTAGTTGTCCTGTTGATTACAGCTATTCTAACAGGTGTGAGATGATATCTCATTGTGGTTTTGTTTTGCATTTCCCTAATAGCTAGAGATGTTGAAACTGTTTTCAAATATTTGTTGGCCTTTGTATGTTCTCCAGGGAGAAGTGCCTATTCACGTCCACTGGCCATTTTTTGATTAGATTGTTCTTTTTGTTGTTATTGAGTCGTATGAATTCTTTGTATATTTTGGATATTAGACCCTTATCGGATGTGTTGCTTGCAAATATTTTTTCTGATTTGAAATGGTTGTCTCTTTACCTTGGGACAGTTTCTTTTGCTGTGCAGAAGGTTAAGTTTGATGTAACCCATTCATTTTATTTTATTACTTTACTTCCCTTTCCTTTGAGGTCAAATTCATAAAATCCTCTTTAAGTCAAGGGCCTTGAGTTTAGTTCCTATGTTTTCTTCTATGCATTTTATTGTGTCAGGTCTTATATTCAGGTCCTTAAATCATTGGAGTTAATATTGGTGAGTGGTGAGAGACAACAATATAGTATCATTCTTTTGCAGGTGGTTTCCAATTTTCCAGCACCATTTATTTAAGAGGCTTTCCCTTTCTCACTGAATGTTTTTGGATTTTTTTGTAGAAAATGATTTTCCCATAATAAACATGGATTTACTTCTTGGACTCTCAATTCTGCTTCCACTGGTCTATGTGGTCTGTTTTACTGCCAATACCATGCTAATTTTGATTACTGTCTTTTGTAGTATAATTTCAAGTTGGGTAGAATGATGCTGCAGCCTCGTTCTTTTTTTTTTTTTTTTTTTTTTTTCCTCAGGATGGGTTTGGCAATTCATGGGTCTTTTTGTGCTTCCATACAAATCTGATGATGTTTTGTTCTATTTCTTTAAAAAATGTCAATGGGATTTTTGATGGGGATTGCATTAAATCTGTATAATGCTTTAGGTAATAAGGTATATTAACTATGTTGATTCTTTCCATTTGTTTGTATCTTTAAATTTTTTAATGGGGTCTTATAATTTTCAATATATAGGTTATTCACATATTTTGTTAGATTTATTCCTAGGTATCTCATTCTTTGTGTTGCAATTGCAAAAGGAATTATTTTTCCCACTTCTTTTTTCTGACATTTCATTATCAGAGTATAGGAAATGATATAGATATTTGACGTTGATTTTATATCCAGAAACTTTTACTGTATTGCTTATTGTTTTTAGGCAGTGTTCTTTTGGAGTCTTTAGGGTTTTCTATATAAAGGATCTCTAATTTTCAAAGCATTATGATTCAGAAAATACAGTTGGTATGATTTCACTCTCCTATATTTGTTGAGGTTGTCTCTGTGTCCCAGTATGTGGTGATTCTGGAGAATGTTCCATGTGCACTGGAGAAGAATGTATAAGCAGCAGTTTGGGGATGGAAGGCTCTGTAAATGTCAATTATGCCCAGTTCCCAGTTGGTCTAATATGTCATTTCAGGATGCTATTTTCCTTACTGATTTCTGTTTGAATGATTCTGTCCATCTCTGACAGCTGGACATTTAGGTCTCCTACTATGATAGTGTTTGGATCTGTTTCTCCTTTTATTTCTGTTAGTAATTGCTTTATATATTTTGGGGCTTCCTGATTGGGAAATATGATATTAATAAGTGTTATATCTTTTTGGTGCATATTTTCTCTTTCTCATTAATCAACAAATGTCCCTCAGTATCTTTCTTGACATTTTTTTTTTAAATTTTATAGTCTAATTCTTCCAATAATAATATTGCTACTCCCTCTTTTCTCTAAAGGCCATGTGCTTGAAATATCATTGTGCATCCTTTCACTTTAAGTCTTTGTTTGTCTTTTGGGCTGAGAGATGTGTCTCCTAGAGGCAGCATATGGTTGGATTTTGTTTTTTGATCTAATCTACAACTCTGTGCCCTTTTATTCAAAAGTTCAGTCCATTTACATTTAGGTGATTATTGAAATATGAGGTTTTCCTATAACCATTTTATTTTTTTCTTTCTTCACTTTTTCTTTATTTTTGCTTCTCTGTCCTTGTGTTTCTATTTTCTTTATTTTGGTTGATTTTTGCGGGTTTTATCTCTGGTTCTTGTTTTTTGATATATACTTCAATTCTGAATCTTTGGCGTGTGGTTTCCATTATGAATATATAAGTGAAAGTTATATAGATATAGTCATGTATTTTCTTATGTGCGTTTTATCTCCATTCTCCTTTGCAAATTTGGGTCTTTGAAAGTCTCCCATTTTCAGTCATTGTCTCAATTTGTCCCTATGTATACTGAACATTAATTAACTATCTTGCTATAGCAAATCTCTTATTGTTTAAGCTATAATGCCTGTTCTTAGTGAGGGTTGCACTCCTCTGCTTCTATTTTGCCTGCGAGTTTACTTACTCATTGTTATGATATGATATGATATGATAGATTTTATTTATTTTATTTATTTTATTTTATTTTTGTCATTTAGCCTTAGATGAACTGACCCCTTTCAGGATTTCCTATAGTTTAAGGCTCATAATGGGAGAATTCTCTCATTTTTTTTTTCTGGAAAGATCTTTATTTCTCCTTCATACCTAAAGGAGAGCTTAGTTGGATACATTATTATTTGGCTGCTAGTTTGTTTCATTTAATACTTTGAATATTTTTATTCCATTCCTTTCTTGGCTTGTAATGTTTTGCTGAGAAGTCAAACAATACTCTAATGGATTTCCTTTATAAGTTACCATCTTCTTCTCTTGGCTGCCCTGAGAATTCCATTCGTATCATTGATTTTTGATAATTTTAAATGCAATGTGTCTTGGTGAAGGCCTTTTTGGGTTTAGGTAATTGGGTATTCTGTTGACTTCTTAAATTCCAAGCTCCAACTCTTTCCTTAGATTTGGGAAATTCTCACCATCTGTTTTGTCTGAAAAAGATTTCTAGTCTCTGCTCTTTTCCTCACTTTGATAATGCCCGTTATTCTTGTGTTTCCTCTTGTGATGATATCAGCTTGTTCTTGTATTTCTCCTTCATTATTTTTCATTCTTCATTTTCTTTTTTCTTCCTTCTGATTTATTTCCTAGATTTCTGTCCTTTGATATCACTCATGCTTTTCCTCCATTTGGTTGACTCTATTTCCTAAGCTTGTTATTTTATTTTCAACTCTTGTATTGTGTTCTTTTTCTCCAGAAGTTCTATTCGGTTGTTTTTGAGGGTTTTCAGTCTCTTTGCTAATGAACTCATTCTGTTCATCTAGTTGTTTTTTTCAATTCCTGAAATTGTTGATATGAATCCTTTTGGATCTCACTGAGTTTTTTTTTTTAAGTACAATCCTGAAGTCTCTGTCATTTAAGTTGCATATTTCTATGTCTGTAAGCTTATTTCCTGGTGATTTTTTCTTCCTTTCTAAGATGCCTTGTCACCTTGTTCTTCACGGTGTTTAATGAACTATTCTCCTGCCTGGGCATTAATGAAGTGTTTCCACTTTTTTTTTTTCTAAAATGAAGATTTTTAGTATATAAAGTTCTCTCTTTAAAATCTGTTGCAAGGAGGCATGTTTTCTTTTTGGTTTCCAATAGGTGATTCTAAGCCTCTTGGATCTCTGCTTTATACAAAGCCTTAATAATGCCTCTTTTTTTTGTTCCTTATAGATGTGTAATAATACTCACTACTCTGAGTCTCAGTCTCTGTCAGTGTTAGTGACACTTTCAGTAGTGTTTGCTTTGATCCTCCTGGGGCTCCAAGGTGTTCAGTCTCAGAGGATATAGTGGGAGAATGTCCTCTGGGTTGCTTGATGTGGGCCATGTCTCAGCCTTCATTTTTGTAACTGTGGCTGGTAACAATCAACTGGTTTTTTTTTCTCTTCCTTCTCTGCTTTCTCTGCCTTTTAGACTGGGCACTGCCACTGGCTGGTGGAACCTCCATGTCTCTGGCAGGGCTGTTTTAGAGAACCGCTGCACCTTCTCCCTCCTTCTCCTCCTGAAGGGAGCTTGGGCTGCGAGAGGCAGCTTTTTTGTTCTCTTAGTCTACTGCCATCTACCTGGGGCTCTGACCTGTGGTAGCGCTTATGTTCAGATCCCATGTTCAGACATGCCAGTGTTGCAGTTTGAGTGTTTTTTTTGTTGAGTTTTAGATACTCAGCTTGTTGTTCTTTTCAAGAGGAGAGATTCTGGGATGTCTCTCTCACTCCACCATGTTTGTAACCACATGACATTTTGATCTAAGCTTAAAAAAAAATGCATGTGTATGTGAACTGCATCTTGGTCTAGCAGTTTTAATAACAGTTACTGGAATGCACAGTATGCAAACAATTGAACTCTTTCATGCTACAATTAATTAGTCAGAGGCAATATTATTCCTCAAGAGGAGAATTCCCTCAAGTCCACATATTTAAAATAATTTTAGCTGCTTCTGGAGCTAATTGTCTCTTGTATTTATTTGGATTTACTTTTGTAATAGTTTAGGATCAACATTTTACTGAGTTTGTATATAAAGTTCTTTATTTTTCCATAGAATGAGTTACAATTAATTTTAAACTATGTTTTAAAAAAAAGTGATTACATTTAATAAAAAAATTAGGTCATGCATATTCTATGTGAACCTCTAAAATTTTTCACATTACTGAAAATATTGATTACGGAACTGACTTGGCCTTTGACAATTACGTATTATATATGTTGAGCTAGTTACAGGCATATTTTGGTTCCTTTTATGTTCTAGTAGGTTGAACATGAAGATCACTTTCCTAAATATCATCCTTTTATTTGTTAGCTATCTTTAGTGACATTTCTTTCATATTTGAGACATTGGAAAATAGTTTCCATACATAACTAACATTTAAATTTGTAACTATTTTGTGGTACTAGAGTTCCTTGAGGGGAAACGCTATAATTTTGGTTATTATCTCTATGAAAACCCAATTCAAAACTGTGTGGAAAAGAAGTCACCTTTTTGTGATACTAGTAGAAAAATAAAATTTTAAAATCTATAATTTAGGTTTAATTTACAAATAATATTTATTTTGAAAAATAGTTTTTTAAAAAAAATAAATATGTATTGGAGAGACTAAAAAAAATGGTGTAGATGCTAGAGGCTCTGTTCATCCTCTTGAGACCAAATCAAAGTTGTGACAGAAACAAAGGTGTAAAGAGCAAGGAAAATCCCGAGGATCTAGATGAACAAGCCCTACAACTAGGACAAGAAATAAGAAATCATCCTGCAATTGGAGGATGTAAGATGGGGCAAGGACGTGAGGGTCCCTGGACTGGAGTGCCTGAGTATGACAGAGGAGCTTGCACAGATGCCTCTTAAATGGGATGGGTTGGCGAGCAGACTTTTGTGGTGATGAACCTGCTTGATCGAACACCGACACCAGTTCAGCTGTGCAGAAGGCACTAGGGACTTACAGGGGACACTGAGTTGTCAAAGTGAGGGCCGAAGTGAGACCTGCTCTGTAACAGAAGTGCTGGCAGTATCCATTGCTCTTCTGTTGACCCTCCCTGCTCCCAGCATGCAGATACAAAGCCACCATATGCTGAGAAGTCACCTAACTGGATAACAGAAGTCACTCCCCAAGAGGAAATCCCTGAAACTCTGTCTCCTCCAACTCATGACCCTACCCAAGCCACATCCAGGTGCATCTCAGCAAGTTCAGACCCTTACTGAGTAGTGCCTAGATTCACACGATGTCCATCCAACCTCTGTTTCTGGCATGGCCTCTTGAGGCAACTATAACACAGCATTGGTGATTGCTGCTGAATCTTAAAGATAGCCCAGAGAGACATAGGTTGGGGCTAAACTTGGTTTTGAAGCTGAACCCCTCTCAGGACTGTGCTGCTGGACACCTACTTCATAAAGTCACACAATATAATACTGGGAACTTAAGAGCTTTGCTTAATATGTAGAAATAAGCACAGAAAGGGAAATTAAAATGGGAAGACAAAGAAGCAGAAACCATATGATAGAACAGAACAGAGATCCAGAAATAATGCAGTCAGGCAGTCTAATGGATGCAGAGTTCAAAACACTGGTATAAAGGTCATCAATGAACTTAGGGAAGTGTAGTAGATGAACTCAGTGATAACTTTAACAAAAAGATAACACACATAAAAAATAGAAATGGAAATTATAAAAGGAACCAGTCAGAAATGAAGAACACAATATCTGAGATGAAGAGTATATTAATGGAATAAACAGATGGAATAATGAAGAGGATTGAATGACCTGTATTGAGGACACTCAATCAGAATTAGCAAAAAAAAAAAAAAAAAATGCTAAGACTATGATTAATAATTTAAGGAGCCTATGGAACACTATTAAATGTGAAAATATCTGTGTCATAGGGGTACCAGAAAAAAAAAAAAAACAGACTCTGAAGAGCTTTTTGAAAAAATAATGGTGGAAATTTTCCTGTGGAGGAAATTGACATAAAAACCCAGGAAGCTAAGAGAGTCCCAAAAACCAGGATCCCAAGAGGCCCACACCAAGACACATCGTAGTTAAAATGCCAAAGGACAAATACAAAGAGAGAATCTTAAAAGCCCCAATAGAAAAGTAGTTACCTACAAGGGAGCACTCATAAGACTGGCAGCTGATTTCTCAAAAGAAACTATTTATGACAGAAGGACTTGGTATAAAATATTTGATGTGATGAAAATCCTGGATCTACAATCAAGAATACTTTGCCCAGCAAAGCTATCCTTTAGAATTGAAAGACAGATAAAGAGCTTCCCAGACAAAAAGAAGCTAAAGGAATTTATCATCTTTAAGAAGAAAAAGCACATGTCCAAATCAGGAAGAAAGAATGGTAATAACTTCATTCCTATCAACAAGTACCTTAAATGGAAAATAATTAGTGCTCCAACCAAAAGGTAGATTAGCTTAAAGGATAAGAAAACAAGACCCCTACATATGCTGCCTACATATGCTGACTCACTTCAGATTAAAAAGACACACAGAGTCTAAAAGGAAGGGGATGGAAAAAGGTATTGCCTTGATGGACCTAGAAGTTATTGCACTGAATGAAAATGGGTCTGATAGAGAAAGACAAGTATTGCATGATTTCACATACATTTGGAATATATAAAACAACATGAGCAGCAACAACAACAAAAAAGTGGAAATAAACTCATAGATACAGAGAATATTTTGAGGGCTATTAGATGGGAGGTGGTTAGGGGAACAAAAAAGGCAAAGAGATTACGAGGTACAAATGGATATTCGCAGAATAGACATGGCGATGTAGAATATAGCATAAGAAATGGTTAATAATTTAACAAGAATATAAGGAGGAAGTGGGTAATAGATTATGGTATGAGTTATTTTGGATCTCTGATCACTCTGCTATACAACTGAAACTGGTATATTATTGTATGCCAACTATAATCGAAAATAAAACTCATTGAATTGTACAAATACAAGCAATAATTGTCTATTATATTTCAATAAGGCCTGAAAAGATAAATTATGTATCTTTTTCATGGAAGTTGTATGCAATGGTGAAACATATAATTCTTTACTTTTGCTAACTTGGAAGTAAAAATTCCTGTTTCTACGTTTTATAGCCTCTGTTATTGATTGGCTTCTACACACTCTGTTTATTATTGCAACATAAATGTTGTCATGAGCAGCTACGAAAAGGCATTTCCAGATAATTGTGCTGGACACTTTATTGCAGAATGCCCATTGGTGGAGAGTCACATCATCTCCTTAAGTTCCAGCACTGCTTGAAAAAGTGGAATTGGCAATAGAAACAATAATAATCAGAACTATGAAAGAATTAATGAAAATTTTTAGCTTTGAGCAATTGTTCAGCAACAGTATTCTCTGTTATTCATCAGTCTTAACACTATAGAAAAATGGCAATGTAGCACACTCAACAAAGAATGAGGAATAAAAAGATAGATGAAAAAGGTGGTAGATTTGGAATGAAAAAAAAACATGGAAACTTGCATTACAAAATAATAATCATAATCATTAAAAACAGGTTATAAGTTACTAAGTACAATGCCAAGAATGCTACACACACACACACCTTTATTTAAATCTCACGTCAACCATTGAGGTAGTTATTATTATTCATTTATTGTGAAGGAGCAAGCTGAGGAAACATGTAAGTTATGTGACTTTCCTGACATAGTACAGCTTTTTTAAAATTAAATTTATTGAGATGTCATCGGTTAATACAAGTGTATCGGTTTCAAGTAGACAATTCAATAATACGTTATATGTATATTGCATTGTGTGCTCACCACTCAAAGTTAAATTTCCTTTCGTCACCATATATTTGATTTCCTTTACCCTAATCTACCTCCCACCTCCCCTACTTCCTTTCCCTTTGGTAATCACTAAACCATTGTCTGTGTCTATGAGTACTTGCTTGTCTTATTCTTTTGTTGCTTTTGGTTTTATATTCCACATATGAGTGAAATCACATTTCTCAACTTTTTCTGTGTGATTTATTTTACTTAGTATGATAATCTCATGATCAATGCATATTGTTGCAAATGGCAGTATTTCATCTTTACTTATGCTTGAGTAATAATATTCCATTGTATATATGAACCATATCTTCTTTATCCAATTATCTCTAAAAGGGCACTTCAGCTGTTTCCATGATTTGACCACTATGAATAACGCTGCTATGAACATCGGGTGCATATATCTTCATGGATAAATGTTTTCAAATTTTGGAGTTGATACCCAGAAGGGCTATTGCTACATCTTATGGTAATCTACTACTTAGTTTTTTGAAAAACTTCAATACTGCTTTCCATAGTGGCTGTACCAATTTACATTCCCACCAGCAGTGTATGAGGGCTCCTTTTTCTCCCACAACCTCTCCAACACTTGATATTAATTGTTCTGGTTGATAATAGTCATCCTAACAGATGTGAGATGGTATCTCATTGTGGTTTTGATTTTCATTTCCCTAATAGGTGGTGAAGTTGAGCATCTTTTTATTTGTCAGTTGGTTGTTTGTATGTTTTCTCTGATGAAGTGTCTGTTCAGGTTCTCTGCCCATTTTTAATTAAATTATTTGTTTTTTGTTGTTGTTAAGTTGTATAAATTCTTTATATAATTTGTATATTAGTCCCTTATCAGAGGCATTGTTTGCAAATATCTTCTCCCATTCGATTTGCTGCCTCTTTGTTGTGTTGATGGTTTCTTTTGGCCTGCAGAAAACTTTTAGTTTGATATAGTCCCACTCATTTATTTATGCTTTTACTTCCCTTGCCATTAAAGTCAAGTTCATAAAAACCTCTCTAAATCCAAGGCCAATGAGTTTAGTACCTGTGTTTTCTTTGCAATTTATTGTTTCAGGTTTCATATTTAGGTATTCGATCCATTTTGAGTTAATTTTTAAATTAACTAATTAATTATTGTTATGGTGACCTTGGTTAATGAAATTTAGTAATTTTCGTGTATGGCGACAGCACTCTAGTTTCTTTTTTCTTTTATCCTTTTTATTTTTTATTTTATTTTATTTTATTTTTTACCTGTGGCTCTCCAATTTTCTCAGCACCATTTATTAAAAAGGTTTCTTTTCTCCATTGAATGTTTTGGCTCCTTTGTCAAAAATTATTTGCCCATATATGTGGGGGTTTATTTCTGGGCTCTTAATTCTGTTCCATTGGTATGTGTGTCCTCTTATTCTATCAATACCATGCTGTTTTGATTATTATCACTTGGTAGTCAGTCAGACAGCGTGACATCTATGGCCTTGTTCTTTTTACTCAGGATTACTTTGACTATTCTAGTCTTTTTTGATTCCATACAAATCTGATTCTTGTTTGTTCTATTTATTTTAAAAAATGCAATTGTAATTTTCATAGGGCTTGCAGTAAATCTGTATATTGCTTTGGGTAATATAGCTGTTTTAACTCTGTTGATTCTTCCAATTCATGAATGTGAAATAGCTTCAGTTTATTGTTATTGCTATAAATTTAAACTTCTATACACAAATATTAACTTGTTATTTCAACTACACCCATAATTGTAATATTTAACATTATATAGTTGCATAATCTAGATTGAAAAGAGTAGTCCACTTAACCAGTTTCTTTTTCTCAGCCTTCTGATTTTGATTTTCTTCTCATTACCCTTTTAATACACATTGATGATAATTATCTAATATCTGATACAGATTGGTAATTTGGTTTTAGCTAAGAGTATTATTTCATCTCATAAACCAATAATTTTTATTCTTTATTTTTTCTGTTCTCAGAACTATTGTGAAGAATATGCAAGATAGTAAAAGTGAAATAAACAGCACAGTTCCTGGCACAGAATAATCTGTTAAAAATGGTAGGTGCCATTAGTATAATTTCCCTCCCCTACTTCTTTTTGTTCTTTTATATAAATGTTTATAATCTACTTGCTCCATACATGGCACTGTGTTAATCTGTGGAGCATGCAAACATGAGGTTGAAATCATTATAATGATCTTAAAAATGATGCATTTAAAAAAATTTCTATTAGAATTCCAACCATTCAAAATGTAGAGGAAATAGGTTGGTAAGTAAGCCCATTGTGTATAAGTAGAGAATACTCTGACGTTCCCAAACTGATGGTGGTCATTAATTCTTGATCAAGAGCTCTTTTCATTGAAGCATAGAGTAGTCTTATAGATATTCTCAGAGCAAATCTTCAAGTAACAATTATCCTCCAATGAAACTAATGTAACATTAAGTTATTAAAATTTAGGTAAAATATTTAAAAATATTCTCTATTCTTTGAATCTCTGAAAATGGTAATTAATAAAATATATTGTTATGGATCATTAATTTCAGTGATATAATTATAGGTATTCAGCCATGGAGAACTCTTCCATAAATCTCATAAAACTCACTGGTAAATTCCAAAATTCTCTTCATAAAGGAGCATTAATCTACAATTCTTATGTATAAATATTTCTGTAAAACCATGAAAGAATGATTAATATAAAACAATATTTACACAACACTTATATATCCATTTAAAGCATATACATACTTATAAAAATTCAATATATGGTTATCATGAATCATTATTTTATTCTGCAGTCTATTTAAACTGGTTATGGAATTTCTCCAAAGTATTCAGCAGAATTCACTTATTGGAAAAATTCCAAAATATTATTTTGAACAGAAATTCTACATTTGCTTATAGGTAATCATCTACACAAAACTATAGAATGTATCTTGTGAGGGTACCTTAATACAGTTATCTTTTCAGGGTCAGATGTGTGGGGTTTTGCTGTTGTTGTTGTTGTGTTTTGTTGTCCTTTTCCCCCCATTAATATTTAATTTAATGAAGAATCTCTCAAAGATGTGTTTGGATATAATTACCCACTTAATTTTAATGCGTATTCTTAGATAAAAGCAAATATACATGCATATTAGGTATGGGTGCTCTTAATCCTGCTTTGAGGAAGCCTGCAGAGTTAGGATTCTAAAATAATTTTTCAAGGTAGGTTTTCTGTTCTATTTGGGAGACAATTTTAGTCTCAAAACCTCCTATCCGAGCAATTAAGTGAGTAGGGATAGGATTATTAGAAGGTTGTAGAAGAGCACTGAGGAGCAAAACGATGAAAATGTTTAGTCTCTTCTATAACAAAAAAGTGCAGTTATTTCCCTGCTCACACACAATACATTTTGTTTTTTATAAACATGAAAATAAAATTATAAAACAAAAATAAAGATATCACACAATGTCTCCCCTGGGAATAAGCAAGACTGGGAAGCAAGATGAAAAAGTAGTTAAAACTGTAGGCACTGATATAGATTGCTGGTACTCTGAAGCAACATGTGGTAATGACCAAGTTAAGGCCACTTTAAAAAATAAGAAAGCTTTATATGTCAGTCTTTGAAGTGAGCCTGTGGGTAGTGAGCTTCTAGTTCTCCACTATACAGATGCATAAATCACCCATACAAATAAGAACAAGTACATAAACAAAGAAACACCTTGGTTGGCCAAGCATCTTCTCGAAATACATAGATGTACAATTACTACAAGACAATAATGGAACTCTTACATGTTATTTGACAAATAAAAATGAGTGAATAAATGTAAGTAAATAAACGAAACCAAATTCTGAGAATCTTAACTCAATATTGAATTAATGATTATTTTTTTATAATGTTGCATATTATACTTTTATACAGCCAGTTTTTTTTTTTTTGGATCTATCAAGATACCTGAAGCATCTTTTATGTATCAAGGGATTAGATGGTAAGGATATAAAGACAGCTAAAATGTAGTTTGCGCTCTTGAAAAGCATATAATCTAATCAATGAGACACCAGTGTGCAACTAAATTATATCAGGCAAAAAAGTGAAGACTTCCATACAAAAGACTATAAAAGACTAAGAGCAGAGTAGAAGTTCATACTAATTATGGAGTAATGAAAAAGTTCATCAAAAAGGTATCATTTAATTTGGATTTTTAGTGATGAGTAAAAATTTAGGATGTGAAGATGAGAAGATTATTATTGGCTGAGATATTTTATTGAGAAAAGCACAGAGGTATAAATGTGTATGCATAGAATGTTCTGGGGAAAGGACAAATTATAGTGTGCCAGAGGACTACTGATCTTGAGCGAAGAAGTAGATACTTCAAGGTGAGGTCAGAAAAAAAAATGTGGGTTTAGTATATAATATATTTCTTGAAATACCACAGTAAAAAAATTATTTTTGTTCAGTAATGATAAAAGAGAAGTATTAAATGAGGTAACTATATAAACATGGAGTTGTGAGATGTAAAAAACATAATTTAATGCCATGTGAAGGACTTTTGTAGTGGTAGAGATTGGACAGAAGCAGACTAGTTCGAAGGGTGTGATATGGCAAAGGCATGGACCAAGTCAGATTTGGAGTTCATATTTCTTGGCTAAAAGTACCCTATCCATTACATTGTCAATATACGAGTAATTAAGATCTATTTATTTTCAAAGGAGTTGGATTCTCCAGATTTTGTCTCTAGAAATCTTTCAAACATAAAACCAGATTTATAATTGGATGGTTTACTAGGTCTCTTTGGAATATAATTACACCAATACAACATTCATTGGGTATTGGATAGACAAATATTTGTAAATAGTATTTGATCTTTAGGGAGTTTTCTATGGCAATCAATCTATAATCCAATTTGAATTTTAGTTAGACGATTACATAAGTACCAAGAAAAATGGAAGTCGCAAAAAGTGGAATCAACTTTTTTCTGCTCTCCCAAGATCATCTCTTCTGCAGTTGAGCACTTTAGTATTGGAAGCCTGTTGCTGTGATTTATATACATGTATAATTTTACAGTAAAAAAAAATGACAGACAATGTTTTAGCAGATAAAATTTAACATAACCAATGAGACAAACCAAATTTATGTGCCTCCCATTAGGAACTGAACGGAAGTCATACTCTATCTATATGCCTGTTAAAAAACATAATCCAATTGAATCATAAGAAAATGTCAAACAAATATGAATGCGAAAATATATATAAATAAGCAGCTTGTAATCTTCAAAAATATCAAGGCTATAACCTCTCTACCCCACACCTCTACAAAAGAAAAGACTGAGGAACTGTTTCAATTAAAGGAGAAAAAAAGATGCAACAGTTAAATGCAATGGATCTGATCCTGGATCAGGATACTTTTTTCTTTTCTTATTCAGTATATAGTTATGACAATGGCAAAATTTTTTTAAAATGCCCTAATTATGATAATTATACTGATATAAGACAAATCCTTCTTCTTAGGAAATAAATGCTAAATTATTTAGGATAAGGAAGCATCATGTCTACAACTTTTTAAAATCATTCTGAAATAATGTGTGTGTATGCATACATGTGTGCATGTGAATGTAAATTATCTGTTATATTCCAGCATTTTTGTAACAGATTAGCAAAATTTATTATATATCATTTCACAGTTTTAAAGATATATGTTTCATTATAGTACAGTTTCTTATTGTGGTAAACCAAACTTATATCTTTAGCCTCTCTGTACCATGTAAAAATAAGAAGTCAAAAAAGTAGATATACTTTTACTTATGTTTAATAATGAATATGTCAGCATCTGATCTTATATAGAAATGATTTAGCTATTTAATGACTGTTACTTGGTTTAACATGATTTTAGGGCTACAAGTTATTTTTAAAAATTAGAAATTTGTTTTAGGAAGAATATTATAACATTTTTATTGAAACGAAGTTTTCAAATAATGAAAAAAAAGAAAGATAATAGATCAAATGAAGGAAAATATTTATAAAGGCGGTATCTCAACTAAATGTAAATCAAAATTTTTGTAACTTTCTGTTAAGTTTGAAATTATTTGAAAAACGAAAAGTTACAAAAAGAAAAAAAACATTGACACAAAAGTCCTTTTCTAATTAAAATCCCAATCCAAACATACTTTGTCTATAAATTTAAAAAGTGTTTCAGAAATGAAATTAACTAGAAACTGAAGCATATCCCTTCTTTCACTAGGTTTCCTAAATTTGACAAGCTTGCAAACAAAATAAACAGAAAAAGAAACATACCCGCCCTATGCAATTGCTGCTGATGTCTCTGGAAATGTAGCATCTTTTTCTGACATTACAAAAATAACAAAAGACTATACATGAAAAGGAAACAAAAAATGAAATTATTAAAGAGATCTCTGTACATTTTATATCAAGTAGAACACTACAAAGACAACAGGAAAAGGACTTTAAGCCATATATCCATAATGGTTGAAAATAAATCTTAGAATTGTGGAAAACTCAAAAGCCAGTGTAGAGTTTACAAGCACAGCAAATCCTGAAGAAAGCCACTGTGTTTCTGAGTTAGTGTACTACAGAGACTCTTCAACACATAGGCCAGGATCTGATGCTGATGACCTTAAAAGAAGGTCAAAGTGGCTCAGGAATGGGATTTACATATTTTCTGTAGGTTTTTTTTTTTTACAAAACCTCAACATATACAAATCTTTGACAAAGCCATTCATCGCACATTCCCCTGCCTTAAATAAACAAGTAAGATAATTATTTAAAAGTTGAAGCATTACTTCATGTTTATGTTTCAGTTTCTAGAATCGTTTCCTGTTATCTATGCCTGTGTGCTTTTAGGGCTGTCATAGTGAGTAAAGGGTATTAAATATCATTCACAGGATGAGCAATGCTCAAATGACTGGCCAGAGATGTTGAGAGTGTGGAGGAAAGGACAGAACTTAACTGTTTCTTGGCCATGATCTTTTTTACCTCTCTTATTCCTTTGAATATATAATAATTCAAGATCTGCTCTTTGAAAATGATATTTTAAGAATTTTTAAAAAAATATTAAACAAATCTTTTTTAAAAAAAAGCTTTATCTTTAATGAGTATGTTCTATTCTTATTAAGCAAGATTCCTAACATTCTCTTTTTAAATTAAATTTATAGAGGTGACATGGGTTAAAAAATCATGTAGGTTTCAAGTATACAGTTCAATAATACATTATATATATTTTTATATATACATACATATATATATTGAATTGTGTGGTCACCACCCAAAGTTAAGTGTCCTTCCATCTTAAAAAAGGAAAAACATCACTATTCTACTTGAGAAGGAACATAAATATAAAATTGCAAAGTAAATTTTATTACATTAGTAGTAGTGTAATAGTAGTAATGCAGTAGTAGTAATGTAATTTTACTAATGGACCTGATATATTATACACACACACACACACACGTATAACTATTGTATGATTATGAATTTTCATGGACTTCCCTTCTAATATAATACTAAACTGAGTTAATATAAATAAAAAGATATAAAAACAAAATTTCATGCATTGTTTTAACTATGTGGCTTTAACTCAATATTTAGAGGTTTCATGAGCACAGCCTTTTTTTTCTGGTGATTTATTTTGGTGAAATATGTTTCAACATGTCATCAATCAAACTGATAAGAATAAGATGTGAAATAAAATACCATGATTGATATAGACCTGGAAAACTATTATAGATTGAGTCATCATAAAGTCCTTTGAATTTAGAATATCGCATGTTATGTTATTTCAAAAACATTAATAAAATAGAATTCACTTTATTATTAAGATAATCATTAATGGGTTGGATTCTGTTAATTGGTGACCTGGTCTACATTCCTATTACTTCAAGGTTATTATTATTATTACAATGGCAAGACAAATATAAGCCTATGATAGAAATGAGTTTAAAGATTAAATAATGTTTATTGTTCAGTACTTAATAATAATCATATACAGCTTTTTTGTCAAAACTGGATTAAAAGTTGGAGACAAGAATATTATATATAAGTTCTAAGTGCTGACTTTGTACATATACCAATCTAAAGTTGGCATATACATAAAGGACCACTAATAGAGCTATATATAGTTTCACCAAGTTGTACCTTATTTTTTTTTACAGATTTATATAAATTGTCTAAAATAGAACTATCCATTGAGTCATTGATTACCTTTATTATATGGTTGAACTATGGGTATTTGTAAGGGAATCAGTGATCTTTCAGAAGTATATCTTTTGAATCCTTGTTTGATCTTAGATCCCTGGCTCCAAATATCTTTGACAAAAGTCTAGCTCAATGTGACACAAGTTTCTAGTTTGTTTGTTCTAATCTTGGTTTGATTTAGATTTCCAGTATCACTAAAGAAATAGATACATAAAGCAAGTAGCTGGAGCACTAAGGGTTTCAAAGAGCTCTATATGTATTTCCTGGAACCCATTGAAGCAGAAATATTTGGTGAACTTTGAGTAAGATCATGTATATTGGGACACACTAATAGGATTCAAACACCTTCTTAGTGATTAAATATTACCCTAGAATCTTGAGGAACATGAAAATTAACTTAAATTGGGAAAATAAGTACCCTTTAGCATTAATGAAAGGTGTTCAATAGCTATCCTACATCCTCCTCTGTATCACTATTAGTATTAAAATAGAATAATAATATGCTTTATTGAAGGTCCCCAAACTGGAACATTTTTGAGAATAAAAAAACTGAGACTATCCCAGGAAAACCAGGACATAAGTTTCACTATATATTAGACTCTTTCTGTGTGACATTCAGTGGTGCTAGAATCAATAAAGACATTATATATCTTAATCTTCACAATAATCTCCATGATGGTTATTATTATGAATATTTTAACAAATTGAAAATTGAGGTTCAAGATTACTTTGTAATTTGCTTCTTGTCTCAAAGATAGTATGTGTTACATCTGGAATTTTTCACAATCCTTATCACTACTCATTATTTTACACTGGCCTGATTCACTCATTTTTTTTTTTTTTACATTGGCTGAGTTCTATAGATATTTGAAATTATGACCTCTGCTCAAGGTATAATAAATATATCAACAAGGATACTGGCTATTTACTTCATATGAAAAAAGTGAAACCATCATCTGTGTTTTCTACCAAAAATATTGAGCATAGGTGTTTACTGATATGATACATTGGAAAATTCAATTTTTAGAAAATTCCAGTAAATCATGAACTTTCCTGCTCATATTTAGTCAGATATTAATATTTCTGGACTATGAAGCTTTGATTCCTATTTCTTTCACCCTACTATTTAATGTGAGACAAATTTCCTAGAGAAATATGAGGTAAAGACACCTTTAAAAATATCTCCTCTTTATTATTTTAGTGGGAATGATGGTATATTGAGTTCTATGAATGCTGATTTGCTGTGTAAACTTAATCCTTTCGGAAGCATGGAATAAGGCAATCAAATAATTATTTTAGTTAGGATTATGCTTAGTCAGAAAAGCTTAATTTTAACTCTACTGGATTAGGAAGCAAAGAGTTAAATTTCAATGAGGGCAAAATTCCTGTTATTGAAGTATATTACTTACGCAATAGAGTTCTAATTCTTATTAAGAAGCATCAATTAATGCTGCAACTATCATGTTACTAACATGTACTACTTGAAATCCTGTCACAATGACTAAATTCTCCATATGGTACTTTTAAATATATAAATAAAATGTATTCACTTTTATATGTAAAGTGTAGACTTGTAATACAGTATAAAGTAAAACAGTAAATTATTTTTGTGAAATTTTAAACAACAGTGTAATATTCCAAATTAAGTGACATTAGAATTAAATTAATAGTATCTTAATATATACAATAAATTCCATAGTTATTTTGAAAACTATTAATATTAATTTGTTCAGTTACAAACCTCCTTACTATCTCATATCTTGTACAATGCTTAATATAAATAAGAAAGTTTATCTAAATATATAATTTAAAAGTATAAGTTTATAATCTCTAAATCAATAAAGAGACAGGTGCATCTAAAATTTTATTTTCCAGATGAAATTCAAATGCTTGGTTTGCATTACTCATTGTAATATTAAAACATCAATTTTTTAGCAGTCAATCATAGATATCAATCTGTGTTTCAAAGCTGAGAAGCCTGAGAAACAACAACTCTACTGTAATTGGGATTTGTTGGACCAGGTCAGAATTAGATTTTTATCATATTCTTCTGAAATTAATTATTAATTTAACCGAGAAGAAAGAATAAAATACATGATTTATTATGCAAAGAGTTAAGTAATAACAGAACACAGATTTCTTAATGTAATAGCTTATTTTTGTTTTCTTCTTGTAATTTGTTTTTGTAGGTACCAATGCCCCTTTTCTTCATTTATGTACCAAAAAAAAAAAAGAATAGACAGCTTATCATGTAGCTTTGTAACCCTAGTCCAACCTTTCCTTCAGTTTATTTCTGATAATGACCCTAAGGATTAAGAAATATAGCATAAATGAAGTGAAGTTCTGTACTGACTAAACTGAGTTAGATGCAGTGTGATATAATTGATACATCATTGTAGATTAGAGACACAGACATTGTGTTGATACACTGATTAACCTATTTATTTAATGAGTGGCCTTGAAAAATTACATAGATTCTCTGAGTGTCATTTTTCATACATAAGATGGAATTATATATATATTATATATTTTTTGAAAGAATTGAATACACAATGTATAGGAATAAGTCTTAAATTTCAAACTTTTAGGTTTCATACAAATGACAGTTATGGCATCATCATCATAATCATCATTTTTTCCTAAAGTGTTTAAATCTGGTATAAGGAAACCTAGGAAATAGGGCATTTTTATGTATGCGGAAGAAGCCTCTTATGAAGAAGAGAATAAAAAACATAATTTTGTATAGAAGAGTTAGATTATAAGGTTCAAAAGCATAGCAGTTATCTACCTCTTCACAGCTTCATTTTATCTGTCTTCTTGGAATTGAAACTAATATGCTTTGACGAAGGCACTTCTAAGCCACATCCTCTAAAAACTATCCAACTTCAGTTTGTTGAAAATTCAACAACAAAAAAACAAATTGTAATGTTTTTCCAAATTATTACCAAGTGTTAAGAGAAAATAGTAGTTATCAATACTATGATATAGTATTATATCAAATCTCAGGTTTCCATTGAAATATGATGATATTGACAGATGTGTTTGATACAATGGGCTCTGGGGGCCCTTTAGATATATAGTAGACAATCTACACTATCACTATGAGAATACAATTTTGGTAACTTAATAAATTAGGAAGCTGAGGCAAAGAGATCAACTAATGTTTATACTTTGAACTAAGTCAGTGAGAGTACCAAAAGTACTGATAGAAACAATTATATTGCTTTAAACGATTATATTTCTTGAACTGTAGCTGTTTTAAGTCATATCACTAATTCAAATCTCTAATGCCTTTTGTTTATATTTTTAAAAGTGCTTTGTGTTGTAGATTCTATTATAGTATGAAAACAAACTGAGTCATAAAACGGAAATGATAAACAACTTTACGTAAAAAAATATAAGGTTATGATAAGCGGCCTTTCCAATGTTCCTACTTTACTGTATTAATTTGTATTTGATTTTTTTTAGCCTGTATCATAATCTAAATATGTAAAGATACTTAAAAAAATAACTCGAGTATGAAAAACACATTTATATTCTTTAATATTAAGAGTACACATTTATTATGATGGAAAGTGAGTATTTGGGGGAAGAAATGAGCTAGTGCTTATGGGTGCAGGCAGCAGTATCTTAATGTGAAAATCAGATCCATTCCAGAGGGAGACAATATTTCATGAAAATGTTTCTTTCAGACCTGATATTCTGTAATTCAGGGAATGTGTTCCAGCCAAATATTTGCTGGCTGACAGGAAAGAATAAAAAGCAGTCTGTTAGTTTGCTACATTTAACACCAAATTAAAACCACAGCTGAAAGTCTTTTGGTAGCTCTGAGCCTTTTGATGCTGGAAGGGGTAACAAGACTTCGTTTCCAGAGAAAGAGATAAGACTATGAGACTTAGACTATCACATGCTGCTTCTACACATCTTGTCATGTCTCTGAGTATGAATTGAAGCAGTAGAAGCTAAAATTATTCACCCATTCTCCAACAGGACACTGCTCTGCTTCCCATGTTCCAATAAACAGGAGCCTGAAAAGCACATGTCTTGCATTGAACCTCAGGAGGCTAGATCTAGACACAAGAAGTCAGTTTCACATGTGGCATAACTTTCAGGAGTTTCAGAGTTTCCTATATTTTACATTTTCTGAAATTCAAACCTTAGACACTTTTTTACTTAGGTTCATTTCCCACAGGAAGGACAAACCATTAAAAATATTTAAACCAAATTGTTAGCCATCATGAAACCTCTCTTAGGTCATGACAATAGAATCTTAGACAGAGGAACCTGGGAGGGAGAAAATATCTTCATGAGAGGGAGTAGTGGATAGGGTCCATAGAGATAGTAATGGCATTGAAAGGGAAAAATGAGCAGCAATGAAGACAAAAATAACCTACTTATCTAATTTTGTATTTTCTGCCTCTCCTATAAGTTAAAGGCACCTATCCCAAGTCCCGAAAAATCTTTGAGCCCCCTGGAATAATGAAAATAATAGCATTTGGAATTTTTTAAAAACCTTTGCTTTTATTGTGTGTGTTACATGCCATTGAGTCAGCTCCGGCTCTGGCCAACTCTATGAATATGTGATGTCCACAATGCCCTGTCCTCAAAAGCCTGCTCAGCTCCTGTAGACTCATGCCTAGGGCTTCTTTTTGATGGAGTCAATCCGTATCATATTCGGTCTTCCTCTATTCCTCTACCTTCTATTTTACCCACCATTATTGTCTTTGATAAAACCCTGCCTCCTCATGATGGCCCCAAAGTTATTGACAAGGCAATAACTATCAATGAAAATGGACATTATGTTATTCATATTCGAATTCACTTTTCTGTATTATATCCTGTCTCAAATATTAGTAGTTACTGATATTTGTATCTGTAGGCAAAGAGCTAGGTAGTGGGGGTGTTTTTCATGTTTTTGTGTGGAAGAACTTTGGGTGGTGATTAAGTACATTCTGTTAACCCAAAGAGAAATTAAATGCATTTCAATATTTATTCGACTTCTAACTCTTGGGGAAATCTGTTTTTTTATTTATTCATCTTTATTTTAGTTTATTTACTTTTGGTGACATTGGTTAACAAATCCGGTAAGTTTAGGTGTACAATTTAACAGTAAGGCATATATATATACATTGCACTATGTGTTCCCTCCCATAGTTAGATTTCTTTCTGTCACCACATATTTGACCTCCTTTACCCCATCTACCTCCTTACTAACCCCTCCTTCCCATCTTCTGGTAACCACTAGTTTATTGTCCATGTCCATGAGTCTCTGTTTATTTGTCCTGTTCGTTTTGTTGCATTTAGGTTTATATCCAACATATAAGTGATATCACGTGGTTTTAAACATTTTCTGTCTGGCTTATTTTGCTTAACATGATTACTTCAAGGTCCATCCATGCTATTGCAAATGGTAGTATTACTCTTCTTATGGCTGAGTAATATTCCATTGTATATATGTACCACAGCTTCTTTATCCAATCATCTATCATAGGACACTTTGTTTCCATGTCCTGGCCACCGTGAATAATGCTGCTATGAACATCAGTATACAAATATCTTTTCGGATATGAGTTTCAAGTCTTAGGGGTAAGCACCCAGTCTTTACATAGGATTTTTCTCTCTCTTTCTTATGATAATTTTTCCTGATTTTCAATACATATTGATTTTACTTTCAGGTAATTATTCAAAACTTATGAAGTGATATGTAGTTCACACAAGAACATATTTTTGGAACTTTTTATATTTTTGCAGTGACCACAGTTCATTACAATAATTCCAATTTATTATGTTTTTCTTTTTCAGTTTTCTTAGATATCTGAACAGCATTATTCACTCTTCAGAAATAAGTGGAAGATTGAACCCGGTTATGTGCTAAGTAAGCTCAGGTTTGTTTGTTTGTTTTGTTTGTTTTGTTGTCTTTTTATCAGAGCTTAATTCAGAACTTTTTTGACAATGAACCTTTTCTATCAATATTGCAATCTTACAATGCTTTGAGCCACTGTCATAAAAAAATAACCATTCTTTAAAGGTGATATCCCAGATTTGATTCAATATTGCTTTCAGTATTCAGCTTAAGAGAGACTTGAATTTCTTTCTGAAGCTGTAGATTTGTTTGCAGTATTAGTTTTCTTTTACTAAAGTTAAAAATTGTATTAATGGTATTTAAGTTTAAACTGTTTAAGCTCATATATTCTGAATTAAAACATCAAAACATTTTTACACCAATGTAAAATTTTCATTTCCCTTAAGACTGTTAAATAACTAAAATAACTAAAGTTAAATTATACATTGTAGTATATGAAAATAGTAGTTACAAAATTCATGATATTTTATAGAAATAAATTATCAAAAGGAATAGAAATAAATACATTAAAATTTTAGGCATTGTTTCTGTAAATATATTTATAACCTAGAGGGTTGAGAATGTAAGATGTTTAATTATATAATGCTTTTCCTGTTCATGAAAATAATCTGAGTAAGTATTCTGCATTCTATATTTGGTTTATCTTTGGATAGCATTTTTTTTCTCACATTGGGTAAGAAGCAGAGACTGATAAAACATAAAGTCTATACATGTCCATGTAACAGTTGTTTCAGGATATTTATGTCTCTAGGGTATTTTGAACTGAGTTTAGCAACATTTTTAGCAACTCAATAGAAGCACTGAGAACTGAGGCACAAGATGTGCATAGACATCACTTTCTTAATAAGCTCCTGACTTATTTTAAGTGACTCTCTTAACAATGTTCCTTTTTTTCTTTTTTCCATTGTCACATACATAGTAAAATTTAATGGCAATTTCTTTGGAAGACTTTCATAGCTAAAATGTCTGACTCAATTTCAGGGGGAGATGGCAGGGGTAGAGGAGGGAAGAAGGGAGGTGGAAGGGAAAAAGAAGAAGGGAAGGAGAGGGAGAGATAAAAAGAGAAGAGAGGGATTAGTTTAAATTAGTATGAGATGTTAAACATTTGAACAGCTGAGTGCTTATTTCTAGTGTTAATTTTGGTTTTCACCCAGATATTAATCATAAATATTTCCACACTTGCCAATTTTCTACTTTGGGTGCAAAGGTAATCAGGAATGTAGAATAGGAAGTTTTTTGAATACATATATTTTCCCTAACTCTAGTTACTCCTATTAATGTTAATGAGGGATAATTTTTTTAGTTGTGAAGTCATAGTCTGTAACTATTTCTTCTATTCATGCCATGTGAGTTTTGATATACAAGAAAATAATCAGACGCTTATTTGGCAAAAGTTGGTGACGTAAGCTCCAAAATTAAGGCTAAAAATGTGGTTTAATTAGAAAATGGGTGAAGTAGAGATTTTTCTTTTTTCTGCTCTAACTCCAGCAAGGTATTCAAGTGTGTGTTTTATTTTTACAAATATAAAATAATGTATTTCATGATTTAAAGTCAACAAAAGTTTTACCAAAAAGTAAACTTTACCTCCCAAATAACACTATCCAGAGATAATCAATACTTAAATTTTGAAAACATCTTCCTGATATTCTATCATATATAAATATACTGTTTTAAATAAAGTCCCCTAAACCATTTTCTAACCTAGTAATCCATAAAATGAATAAAATAGATGTTTGTAAATTAAAATTAAATGTCAAAATCAATAAAATAAACTTCATAAATTTTAATGACTGCAAAGTTTTAGAACATATAAATGTATCATAATTTATTTAATCTATCTTTTACTAAAATTGAAAACAAATAAACGATTAATATAGTTATAGATAGAGGTGATACTCTAATTAATGTACTTTTATAACTTCATATCTAGTACTTTAACTCTTGCAATGTGGTTCTTATTCAAAGTGATTATGGCTCTTATGCGTTTTCCATTTCCATATATTTTTTGGAATCAAAATAATTAATTTCTGGAAAAAAATACCTTATTGGATTTTTGACTAATTGCATTGAATATATATCTCAATTTATAAAAATGATGCCTCTAATTGCTCCTTTTCACCTCTGGTTTTCCACCTAGGCAATATATTAATGCTAACTGCATTACCTATGCTGTGCTCCCCATTCCTGTGACCATCTATCAACTACTAAATTTGTACTTTTTTTAACCTTTCACCTGATTCTCCCAACTTGTCAACTTTCCTCTGTCCGTCACCAAATTATCCTCTATATTTCTAAGTCTGTTTTTGATTAGTTTGTCCTTTTTGTTTCTTAGATTCTGCATATAAGTGAAATCATATGGTGTTTATCATTCTCTGTGTGACATATATCACTAAGCATAATAACCTCTAGGTCTATCCATGTCATTGCAATGGTAGATTTCATTTTTTAATGACTGAGTATATTCCTTTGTATATATGAAACCATAAATTCTTTATCCAATCATCTTTGATGGGCATTTACATTGCTCCATATTTTGGCTATTGTAAATTGTGCTGTCATGAATATTGGAGTGCATAGGTCTTTACGAATTATTGTTTTGATTTTCTTTGGATAAAGACCCAGAAGTGCAATGCTGGGTCAAAAGGTAGATCTATTTTAATTTTTTGAGAACTTCCAGACTGTTTCCATGGCAGCTTTACCAATTTGCAATCCCACCAACAATATATGAGGGTCCCTTTTCTCCGCATCCTTCCAACACTTCTTGTTCTTTGATTTTGATGGTAGCCATTCTGATAGTGTCAGGTGATATCTCATTGTGGTTTTAATTTTGCATTTCTCTAAAGATTAGTGACCTTAAGCATGTTTTCATATGTCTAGTGACTATCTGTTTTTCCTCTTAGGAGAAATATCTGTTCAGGTCTTCTGCTTATTTTTTAATCGGTTTTTTGTTGTTGTTGTTGAGTCGTATGGATTCTTTATATATTTTGGATATTAACTTATCAGATATATCATTGGAGACTATCTTCTCTCAATAAGTTGGTTGTCTTTTTGTTTTATTGATGATTTTCTTTGCGTAACAAAAACTTTTTAGTTTGATGTAGTCCCATTTGTTTATTTTTTTCTTTTGTTTTCCTTGCCCGGGATATATATCTGAAAAGAAATGACTTAGTAATATCAGAGAGTTTACTGACTATGTTTTCTTCTAGAAGTTTTATGGTTTTAAGGTCTTACTTTTAAGTTTTTAATTCATTTTGAGTCTATTCTTGAATATGGAGTAAGAAGGTGGTCCACTTTCATTTTGTTACATGTATCGGTCCAATTTTCCAAATATCATTTATTGAAGAGACTGTCTTTTTCTCCATTGTATACTCCTGGCTCTTTTGTCATATATTAAGTGAGTATATAGACGTGGATTTATTTCTGGGCTCTTTACTCTGTTCCATTGATCGTGTATCTAGTTTTATGCCAGTACCATGCTGTTTTGATTACTGTAGCCATGTAGTATAGTTTGATACCGGGTAGTATAATACCTTCAATTTTGTGTTCTTCTTTCTCAAGATTGCATGGCTATTCAGGGTATTTATGGTTCCATAGAAAATTTAGGATTATTTGTTCTAGATCTATGAAAAATTCCATGATATTTTGATAGAGAATTGCAATTACTTTGCGTAGTATGGCCATTTAATGATGTTGATTCTTCGTACCCATGAGAACGGTTATGCTTCCATTTATTTGGATCTTTGTTCTTTTTTCAATGACTCGTAATTTTCTGAGAACAGATCTTTTCCCTCCTTGGTTAATTTGATTCCCAGGTATTTTATAGTTTTTGATGCAATTGTAAATGGGATTGTTTTCTTAATTTCTTTTTCTGAAAGTTCATTATTGTGTATAAAATCCCACTGACTTCTGAATATTAATTTTATTTCCTGCTACTTTACTGAATTCATTGATCAGTTTTAACAGTTTTTTAGTAGAATATTTAGGGTTCTCTATATGTAGTACCATGTCATCGTCAAATAATGAGAGTTTTACATCTTTCTTTCTAATTCAGATTCCTTTTATTTCTCATTCTTTTTATTGTTGTGGCTCATACTTCCAATACAATGTTGAAGAGGAGTAGTGAAAGTGCGCATCCTTGTCTTCTTCCTGATCTTAAGGAAAATGCTTTTAGCCTTTCCTCACTAAGTATGATGTCAGCTGTAGGTCTGACATATATGGCTTTATTATGTTGAGGTAAGTTCCCTCTATTCTCAGTTTGTTGAGAGTTTTTCTCATAAAGGGATGCTGGATTTTGTCGAAAGATTTTTCTGCATCTATTGATATGATTATATGTCTTTTATCTTTTGATTTTTAATGTGGTATATTACATTAATTGACCTGTAGATATCACACCAACTTGCATCATAGAATAAATCCAACTTGATCATGATGTATGATTTTTTTTGTATGTATTGCTAAAATCGGTTTGCTAGTATTTTGTTGAGGATTTTTGCATCAAATATTCATAAGAGAATTTGGCCTATAGATTTCTGTTTTTGTAATTTTTTTTTTGTCTGGTTTTTGGAATCAAGGTAATGGTGGCCTCATGAAAGGAGTTAGGGAACCTTCCTTTTTCTTGAATTTTTTGGAATAGTTTTGAGAAGAATAGGTGGTAATTCTTTAAATATTTGATAAAAATTTGTCTATGAAGCCATTTGGTCCAAGACTTTGTTTTATTGGAGGTTTTCGATTACTGATTCGATTTCATTGGTGGTAATCGGGCGTTCAGATTTTCTGTTTCTTCTTGACTCAGTAAATCTTGGTAGATTGTATGTTTCTAGGAATGTCTCCATTTCTTCCAGAATGTGTCATTTGTTCAATTTGCTGGCATGTAATTGCTCATACTATTTTCTTATGATCCTTTGTATTTCTGTGGAGTCGCATAGTTATTTCTTCTCTTTCATTTCAGATTTTATTTCTTTGAGTCTATCTCTTTTTTCCTTGATGAGTTTGGTTAAGGGTCTGTAAATTTTGCTTATCCTTTCAAAAAGCCAGCTCTTGTTTTCATTAATCTTTCGTATTTTTTTCTAGACTCTATTTCACTTACTTCCACTCTGATCTTCATTATTTCCTTCCTTCTATTCACATTGACTTTTGTTTGCTGTTCTTCTAATTCCTTTAAGTTTGAAGTTAGATTGTTTATTTGAGATGTTTTTTTGTTTCTGGAGATAGGCCTGTATTGCTATGAATTTCCCTCTGGGGACTGCTTTGTCTGTCTCCCATAGATTTTTGAGTCATTGTGTTTTCATTTTCATTTGTCTCTCTATATATTTTGATTTCTTCCTTGTTCTCATTATTAACCCATTAATTGTTTAGGAGCATGTTATTATAGCCCTCATATGTTTGTATATTTTTCAATTTTTTTTCTTGTAGTTGATTTCTATTTTTATACCATTGTGATCAAAGTAGACAGTTGATATGATTTCAAACTTCTTAAATTTATTGAGACTTTTTTGTGTTGGCAGCAACATGATCTATCCTGGAAAATGTTTTGTGTGCACTTGAGAGAAGTGCATTTTGCTGCTTTGGGGTAAATGCTATGAAAATATCCAGTAAATTAATCTGGTCCAGTATCTTTTAAGCCCTTGTTTCCTTGTTCATTCTTTGCCTGGAAGACTGTCCATTGGTGCAAGGGGTGTTAAAGTCTCCTAGTATAAGTGTATTTCTATTGATTTCTACTTTTTACTTCAGCCAATAATTTCTTTATGTATGTAGGATTACTCCTATGTTGGGTGTATGTATATTTATTAGGGTTATTTCATCTTTATTTATCTTTATCATTATGTATTCCCCTTTTTTGTCTCAGTATAGCTTTCAATTGTAAATTATATATTTATCTGATATAAGTATTTGCTACCCCAGCTTTTTTTTCAGTTCCATCTGTGTGAAATATCTTCTTCCATCCCTTTCCTTTCAGTCTATGAGTGTCATTTGATCTCAAGTGTGTCTCTTGTAGACAGCATATGCACGGGTCTTGTTTTCTTATCCATTCAGCTACCCTATGTCTTTTGATTGGAGCATTTAATTGATTTACATTTAAAGTGATTACTGATAGGTCACAATACTGCCATTTTATTTTTGTATTTGTTATTTTTATTTCTTTTTACCCTTCTCTTTTTACAGAAGTCTCTTTAACATTTCTTGTAATACTTGCATGTTGGTGATGAATTCCTTAAGCTATTCCCTATGTGGGAAAGCTCTTTATCTCACTTTACATTTTAATCAAAGCTTTGCTGGATAGAGTATTTGTGGTCATAGATTCTGTTTTTCATAACTTTTAATATTTCTTGCCAGTGGCTTCTGGCCTGCAAAGTTTCCATTGAAAATCAGCAGACATTCTTAGGGGGGTGCCCTTGTAAGTAACTAGATGCCTTTCTCTTGCTGCTTTTAAGATTCTCTCTGTAATTTTGGCATTTTAATTGATGATGTGTCTTGGTGTGGGTCTGTTTGAATTCCTGTGGTAGGATTCTTTGTGCTTCTTGAACTTATATGACAAATTCTTTTGCCAGGTTAGGGAATGTTTTCTGTCATTATTTCTTCTAATAGATTCTCAGCATTCGCTCTCTCCTCCTTCAGCAGCACTACTATGATCAGGATATTGTTAGGCTTCATGCTGTCCCAGGGGTATCTTAAACTATCCTCTTTTTTTAAAAAAAAAACTTTTTTTCTTTTTGTTGTTCTGATTAGTTTTTTTTTCTGCTATCTGACTACCAGTTCGATGATTTCCATCTTTTGCTTTGTCTAATCTAGTGTTGGATTATTCTAGTGTATTCTTCATTTTAGTTATTGCATTTTTCATTTGTGTCCAGTTCTTTTTTATGGTTTCAATGTCTTTTTTATGCTTTACTATTTCTTTTTGAGTTTTCATTTTGCTCATCTATTCTCCCCATAAGTTCGTTGAGTATCCTCATAACCATTATTTTTGAACTTCTGTCTCTGGTAGGTTGCTTGCCTCCATTTCATTTACCTTATTTTTGTAGTTTCCTCCTGTTGTTTCATTTGTGGCATATTTTTGTTGTTGTTTCTCATTTTATTAGGCTCTCTGTGTACATTTTTATGTGTCATAAATATTTGTTTTTGTCTCTCAGCCTTAGCCAGATGGCCTAATGTCAAAGGTGTTCTATGTGGCTCAGTGGCACACTTTCCTTGATCCCCTATGCTGGGGGTACTCTGGACGTGATCTTTGTGTGGGTTATGTGTGATCTTCTGTTGTTGCCAATCCTTTATTTTTGTTAGTACATAGGTGGATGGGATTAAAAGCTCAGGCTGACTAATTTTGAGAATTGGCTGCATCCACAGGGTAAGAATTGCTGCATGGGGGCTGATTGCACCTGAGTGGGATTCGCCCTAGCAGGTTGTGTACTTGTTTGCAACACACCTTTTGTGTGTACTACTAATGAGACTAGTCAGGAGGTGCCAGCCTATGGTTGAGTTGTTTTTGTGGCCCCTTGGGTGGGGCTACCCTATAGGCCAAGGTCAGCTGCTGCTTTTGATTGCTCAGGGCCACCCTGTGGGAATTGGCAAAGTGATCCACAGATGGTTGTTGCCTATGCTGTATCTATAGGTAAGTGGAAGAAAACAATGCTTTAGGCAGCAGTTGGTTATCCCCCGCCCCTGACCTAGGGGAATTTAGTAGAGGGACCAGTGCTCCTAAGGCCTGACACCGCCTGTCAGTTGCCTGTAAGTCTCTGAAACTGGAAGAACCTTCGGGTGATATGCATGTTGGATGGCGCAGGGACTCTGTGAGTCTCCTGGGTCTATTGAGTAAAATTTCCCCTCCCACTGCAGTATCAGTTTAAATGCCAGTGCTATCTCTGTGGCTCCTCATACAAGTTTCCAATTATAGCAAAGTCAGCTGCTGCTCACCTTGATCCTGAATGTACCACTTCAGGGCAGGGGCAGCTGCCTATCAATGTGCAGCAAACACTTTGTGTATTGGATGGGGCAAGGAGCTCAAAGAGTCAAGGGCCTTCAGGCCAATACCAACCTTGTGATCCTCTCAAGAGATATTGCAGCTTGTGCAGGCAGCAGTGGTCTAGACGCTCACAACTGTTTTCCCCTAAATGTGCTCACTGCACTAGCCAAGGTCTATTGCCTGAGCAGAATGCACAACCCCAGAGCCAAATGGGGCACAGAGGTTGCTTGTCAATGGCCTGCAAGCACTTTGCGGCTTGGATGAAGTGGTAATCTCAGGGACGACAGCGCCATCAAGTCAATACAGCCTCAGTTTGGCTACAACTTGTGTGCTTTGGTGTTCCCACTGTAGTATCACAGATCGCAGTGGTGCCTAACTGCTGTCCGGAGTGGTCCACAGACCCCTGTAATCCCGGGACGCAATAATGAAACTCTTGCAGGCAGCAGAGGTCCTGTCCTGCCACTGATTTCTGTGCAGTGCCTGCCCTGTGCTAGCCAGAGTTTATTGCCTGTGTGGATTTAGACACCTAGCAGGGAGGGGCAGGGCTGTGGCAGATCCCTGTCAATGAACCACCGGGGGCAATTTGTGCGTTGGGTGGTGCAGAGCCTCAGAAGGACAATGGCAATCAGATCAATACTGCCTCAGTCTTGCTGCAACTTTGGTAACCATTCATGCATTTCTACAGAAGTCCCAGATCACAGTAATACCAGCTGCTGTCTGGGACTGGCCCACAGATCCTCGAGATCTGCCCAAGTTCATGTTAGCAACAGTGATCTGTCTGACCCTATCTCGGAAATGCATGCTCACAGTGCTGGCTGCCAGCTTTAAAATGCTTGACCCTGAATAGGTGGCAGGACATGGCAGCCATCCAGCAACTAAATCCCAGGCAATCTGCAGTTGGGTAGGGTGGGCTAATCCCCTCAGAGCAGCACTTCCTTTGCCTGTGGGAGGGATCTGAGCAGTCAAGCTGGCATGGTCTTTAGCTTGCCAGGTAGGGAGGCAGGACTAAGGCACAATGGTGTCTGTCCTCCATCCCTTGTTCTGGTACCAGGTAATGCGGACTTTCTCAGAATGAATCCCACACAAACCTCTGACCCATGGCCAGTGTCCGAGTGTGTCCACAAGCCAGAAAGCCTGCGCATCGGGTCTTTCAAAGGGGGTGTCCAGGATTTCAGGCTTTTTCCATCTCCACCCAGATGGATGGAATTCCCCTGGTTTTTACAGTCGAGTTATTGAATCTCCTGTTTCTTAGGCTGGGACCATGGGCTGGGGAGCCCCGCAAATGAGACCAAGGATCGCCCTCTCCTTTAAGAAGAGCTGCCACAGCCTCGCTCTCCCTCCCGTTGTTTCCTCCACCACCTGTGAGTACGAGTCCAACGGGATTTGTGACTCTACTCCTCCTTCCAGCTTCCTTGTGGCTCCTTCTTTATATTATCTGTTGTAAGTGTTATGATCAGTTGGACTTCAGGTGATTCTCCACGTTGATTATTTTATTATTTGGTTGTCATTTCAATGCAGACCTCAGAGGAGCCGAACCCTGCTTTTACGAAATCTGCCATCTTCCCTGTTAAAATCTACTATACTTTTAATTTACTAAAACCTTTTAACATGGATGAGTCCATTGAATTTAATTGCATGTTTTTCTCCTGTGTTTATTGAGATAATCACATGGTTTTTCTCCTTTATTATTTTAATTTGGTAAATAACCTGATTAAATATTCAAATATTAAGCTAGCCCTGCTTTTCTAAATAAAGCCAACTATGAAGTAATGTATTTTCTATAAATTTTTATATCATAGTATAGTGAGTTGGTAATATGTTTCATTTAAGAGTTATTTTTAATGATAAAGACGCTATTATTCTGTTCATACGAAAAGTTATGCTGGCTTCATAATACAAATACATAGGTTGACTCCCTCTTTTATTATTATTGAAAGAGACTGAAAATAATTGATGCTATTTCTACCATGTATATTAGGAAGAGTTCACTGCTCAAGATATCTGAATATGGAGATTTTTATGTGGGGTTTTCACTTATGAGGTTAATTTATTTAGTAATTAAAAAACAATTGACCTACTATGTTGGTATACAAAATTTATAATAACTACTAAAATATAGTTAATCTGTAATTCTTCCTGATATATGATATCAAGGTAATTTCTCTTATTTTATTTTAATTTATTTATTTTTATATTTATTTGTTTTTCTTTTTTTTATTTTTATGGTGACATTGGTTAACAAAAGTCAATAAGTTCAGTTGCGCACTTTAACATTAAGGCATATACATATTTACAACTGTGTGTTCACCTCTCATACTTAGATTTCTTTCTGTAACCACATATTTGACCCCCTTTACCTCATTTACTGCCCCCTCAACCCATCCCTACCCTCTGGTAATGACTAGTCTATAGTCTATGTTCATGAGTCCTCTATTTTTCATATTAATTGTTACTTTCAGGTTTATATCCCACATAAAAGTGATATCATGTGATTTTCAACTTTTCTGTCTGGCCTATTTCACTCACATGAATAGCTGAAGCTCCATCCGTATTGTTGCAAATAGCAGTAATTTCAATCTCTTCTTATGGATGAGTAATATTCCATTGTGTATATACCACTGCTTCTTTAGCCAATCATCTATCATAGGATGATTGCTTCCATTTCCTAGCCACTGTGAATAATGCTTCTATGAACAACCAGTGTGCAAAGCTCTTTTTGGATATATGTTTTCAAGTCTTTGGGGTAAATACCCAGTAGAGGGCTTGCTGGATCATATGGTAGATTCTTAGTTTTTTGTGTAATATCCATACTGTTTTCCATAGTGGCTGTACCAATTTCCAGTCCCACCAGCAGTGTATGAGGGTTCCTTTTTTTTCCGCATCCTCTCCAACATTTGTTATTACTTGTTCTGGTTGATTGCAGCTATTCTAACAGGTGTGAGTGATATCTCACAGTGGTTTTGATTTGCATTTCCCTAATAGTTAGCGATGTTGAGCATCTTTTCATATCTTGTTGGTCATTTGTATGTCCTCTAGGAGAAGTGTCTGTTCAGGTCCTCTGCCCAATTTTTAATTGGATCATTTGTTTTGTTGTTGTTGTTGTGCTATTGAGTAGTATGAGTTCTTTGTATATTTTGAATACTAGTCCTTTTATCAGAGGTGATACTTGCAAATACGTTCTCTATGATTGGAAGTTGTTTTCTTGACCTTGTCAAATGGTTTCTTTTGCTATGCAGAGCTTTTAAAGTTTGAATGTAGTTTCCATTCATTTGTTTTGCTTTTACTTCCTTTCTTTCAGGTCAAATTCATAAAATCCTCTTTAAGTTCAAAGTCCTTGAGTTTAATTCCTATGTTTTTCTCTTATGTATTTTATTGTTTCAGGTTCTTACATTCAGGAACTTAATCCATTTGTGTTAATTTAGGTGTGTGGTGATAAACAACAGTCTAATTTCATCTCTTGCAAGTTGGCTTTCCAGTTTCCCAGTACCATTATTAAAGAAGCTTTCCTTTCTCCATTGTATGTTCTCAAAATTATTTGCCAGTATAAAATATGGGTTTACTTCTGGAATTCGCATTCTGTACCACTGGTCTGTGTATCTGTTTTTCTTCAAGGCTCATGCCGTTTGTTTTTGAGATAGGCCTGTAAAGATATGAACTTTCCTCTTAATGACCGCTTTTGCTGTGTTTCCAAAAGTTTTGACATGTTGTACTATCATTACCGTTCATTTTCTATGTACCTCTGATCTATCTTTCTATTTCTCTCTGATCCGTTTTTTCTTCAGTAACATTTTTTTTTAAATCTCCATGAAATTGTGGTTCTTCCTGAATTATTTTTGCAGTTGATCTCCTAGTTTCAGAGCATTTTTGATCAGAGAATGTGGTTGGTAATGATTTCAACCCTCTTATATTTGTTGAGGCTATCTCTGTGTCCCAGTATGTTGGTTGATCCTTGACAATGTTACATATGCACTAGAGAAGAATGTATAAGCAGGCCGTTTGGGGATGGAAAGCTTCTGTAAATATCAAATTATGTCCAGATGTTCTAATGTGTCATTTAAGGATGTTATTTCCTTATCTTATTGATTTTCTGTTTAGATGATCTGTCCATCTCTGACAGTGGAGTATTTAGGTTCTCCTACTATGATAGTGTTTTCGCTTTGTTTCCTCCCTTTAGTTCTGTTAGTAATTGCTTCAACATATTTCAGGGCTCCCTGAATTGGACCATAGATATTAATAAGTGTCTGTGTCCTTCTTAGTTCATGATTCCCTTTTATCATTATAAAGTGCCAAAGTATCCTTTAGTAACTTTCTTTACATTTTTTTTAAATTTTAAGTCTATTTCATTCGAATTAGTATCACTACTCCCTTTTTCTCTGAATGTCATTTGCTTGAAATATCATTGGCTACCCTTTCACTTTGAGTCTATATTTGGCTTTGCAGCTTAGATGTGTCTCCTGAAGGTAGCATGTGGTTGAGCTTTTTTTTTTTCTATTCAATCTGCAACGCTGTGCCTTTTTATTGGTGAGTTCAGTCCATTTACATTTAGAGTGATTATTGAAATATGAGGTGCTCTTTACCATTTTAATCTTTGCTTTCTGGTAAGCTCAGTGTTTTCCATTGCTTCCTTGTCCTTGTGTTTCTGTTTCTTTATTTTGGTTAGCTTTTGTGGGTTTTCCTTGTTTGTCCTTCTTGTTTTATAATTATATATTTCAGCTCTGAATCTTTGGTGTGTGATTACAGTTATGAATATGTAAAGGATAGTATATATAATATATATACATATATACATATATACATGTATATACACATATATACATATATATACAGTTGTAGTTATATATACATATATGTATGTATATGTGTGTGTGTGTATACACACACATACAGTCATCTCTTTTTTCCCACATGTGCCTTATCTCCATTTCCCTTTGTGAATTTGAACTTTGAATCTTTCCTTTTCAGTCAATTCTGATCTCAGTTTGTCCTATGTATGCTAAATGTTCATTACTCTCTCGCTAAAAAGCAATTCTCTTCTTATATTTTTAACCTTAATAAACCTGTTCTTAGTAAGGGTTGCAACTCTTCTGCTTTATTTACCTGATAGTCACTTTACTCATAATTATGATTTTTTTTCATTTTGTTTTAGGTGAGCTGACCCCTTTCAGAATTTCCTGTAGTTCAGGCCTCATAGTGGAGAATTCTCCCTCTCTCTCTTTTTTTAATATCTGGATAGGTCTTTATTTCTCCTTTATATCTAAATTAGACTTAACTGGATCCATTATTCATGGCTGGTAGGTCCTTTCACTTAATAGTTTAAGTGTTTGATCCATTTTCTTTCTGGGTTGTAATGTTTGCACAGAGAGGTCCAATGATAACCTAAATGAGTTTTCCCTTGATAAGTTTTCGTTTCTTCTTTTTGCCATGAGAATTCTGTCTTTGTCATTGATTTTTGATAATTGTAAATACAATGTTTTAATGGTGAAGGCCTTCTTGAGTTGAGATAATTGGGTTGTTTGTATTGACTTCTTGAATTCCGGGCTCCTCTCATTCTTAGTTTTTGGGAAATTCTCATCAACTATTTGTCTGAAAATGTTTTTTTTTTTAGTTCCTGCTTCTTTCCTTGACTTTGATAAATGGATATTATTCATAATGTTTCCTCTCCTGATGGTGTCGCTGTCAGTAGTTCTTCTATTTCCCTTTCCTTTTTTTTTTTTTTTTTTCATTCTTTGGTTTCCTCTCTTTTTCCTTCAGATTTATTTCTAGATTTTGTCTTCAGTAATCACTAATCATTTCCTCCATTTGGTTGACTCTATTTTCCAAGTTTGCTATTTCATTTTTTAAAACTGCTGCAGTGTTTTGGGTTTTTGTTTTGTTTTGTTTCGTTGTTTTTGTTGTTTGTTTTTTATCTTCAGAAGATCTATTTTCTTTTCTTTTTCTTTTCATTCCTGAAATTGTTGATTGACTTGTTTTGGAACCTCACTGAGTTTTTTCAGAAGTACCACATCCTGAATTCTGTCATTTAAGTTGCAGATTTCTATGCCTGTAAGCTTATTTTCTGGAGATTTTCTTTTTTCTTTCTGAGCTGCCTTGTCACCTTGGTTATTCATGGTGTATAAGGGACTATTTCTCTGCCTGGGCATTAATATAAATGTATTTTGCTTTTTTTTTTTTTTTCCAGAAAAGTAGATTTATTATATAAAGGTTTCTCTTAGCTTGCGGCAAAGAAGGTGCATTTATTCTGGTTTTCCAGTAGGTGGCGTCTTACGCAGCTTGGGATCCCTCCCTTATATAAGGCCCTTAATAATGCCTTTTTTCTTTTCTCATAGATATTTAAATTAATGCTTGCTATCTTGTTTCAGTCCCTGTCCGTGTTAGAAACAGCTTTTGTTAGCATTTGCTGAGATTCTCCTGAGGCTCCAAGGTGTTCGGTCTCAGAAGATATGGAGTAAGGGCCCTCTATGTTGGGGAATGTAGGCTGCAAGCTCAGCATTGGTTTTGCTACCATGGCAAGTAAAATCAACTGTTTTTTTTTTTTTTTTCCCCTGGCCATTCCGCTTCTCTGCTTTCTGTCCAGATTACTGAGCACTGCTGCCCAGCTGCATGGAATTCACAACTCTCCCTGACAGGGCCGTTCAGGGAACTTGCCTCACCTTCTTGTCTCCACCTCCTCCTACAGGAGCTCCGGCAGCTACAAGAATGCTGCTTCTTTTATTTCTCCCTGTCTACCACCTGATACCCAGGGTCCTGACCTGTGGTTGCTCTTTATGGGCAGGTCCCAAGCTCAGATGTGCTGGTGTGCGGTTTATGTATTTTTTTTGTTGAGTTTTAGGTGTTCAGCTTATTGTTGCTTCAAGGGGAGAGATCTGAGGATGTCTCTCACATCCACCATGTTTCTCCAAACCCGCTTTTTTTAGTTTATTGTGCAGACCTACAATTGTCAATCACTCACACTGCTCATACACATCCTTGAACAGCAATGTCCCTGTTGGCCCTAGTCCAAAGGGACAGCAGCTGCAGCCAGTATTTTATATTATATATGTGTATTTATATCTTTTATATATTTATATATTACATATATTTATGTATTAACCTATATATATGTTATATTATATATGATGTTATATTTACATACCTATATTAACATATATATATTTTACATTACATATATGATGTGTAAACATTCCATGTGGAGTCATAGCCCAAGAAGACATCTAGTTAAGCTAAGTTAGAAATATCAAGATAAAACAATATACTTATTTTTGTGATAACCCCCTAATTGCCTTACTTTCATTATATATAAAACTTAAAACTTTGGAAAAGTATCATTTCCAAAACTAGAATATGCTAATGTGCAGGTGTCTGAGGCATTAATTACTCAAGATTTTTTTTCTTGTAAAAAGCATAAACTGCATCTTTATTACCACTAAAACATAGCATATGGAAATCTGTCTCACCATATGGCAGTCAACTCCAGGCAATTTTCGGCCAGATATAGTGATAGCATTTTAATTCCATCATCTAAGATTAAAAAGGCTATTGCCCATTATTTCAGGGAGCTGATGGGCTATGGGTTTTGAAATTAAGAATATTTAATTTAATAATAGAGCTGAAATTTTGAGCAGAGTGAAACTCCAGGTCTACTTTGCTTTTTTAAAAATTATTATTATTTTTGGTAACCTTTTACATGCCCTAACCTTAATTCCTTAACTTGCCTGTAAAATTGAATGTGGAAAAGGTAAATCTAGTGAGAGAAAGTTGATTGCTGTGTATATTAAAAATTATTTTTAATTAAAATAATCACTTCCCATATTCTTCTTTAATTAATTTAACTGAATCATTAGCAAATGTGTCATTGAGTAAATATTAGTAAATAGCACTCCATTGACCTACGAATTAAACAAACACAATGTTATGCCTTTAAGGAGTTAAGTTACTAAAGGACATTGACACAGAAACACATACAAGTCTAGCATAAGGTGACGATAATTATATTATATCTAAGTATTAACTTTAATGGTAATGTAACAAAAGCACAAGTCAAGCATTCTTTCTACATATTCATGATTATTACTTTTACTAGCATATACATCCATATTATAATTTTATTTTTATTTGAGACAGAATCATCTCATATTGCTCAAGTTTGACAATGTCAAACCGATGAAAACCACACACCTAGGATACATTATACTTATGTCTTAAAATAGCTCCTTCTTAGGAGCTGTTCATATTCATTTGATAATCTATCTTTTTTATATCCAAGAAAGTACTTATGAACTCATGTAAAGTTGTTTCCTAAAATGCTATGAAAGAGATACATGCAGTTTTTTGTACACTTTAAACATTTATTTATGTAATGTATATTGACAAATTAACTGCCAACTAAATATGAAGGCATTGTTTTTAAATCAATTAGGACAATTGTAATTTATGTTTTATAGATAATTTATTATTATTACTCATTCTATTAGTAGATATAACTTAATGAAAAACTAATCTGTGATCTTTTGCAACAATGATTTCAATGATATGTCATCCAAATCAGTACTGTATATCAACCATTAGAAGAAAGTAAATTCAATATACATTAAAATGCCACTTATAGATTATGAATATTATACTCATGCGATTTTTCATATCTGAATATTTGTTTGCTAGAATAACTACAAAGTCCTTTTAAAGAAAACATAAAATGTATATTAACAAGAAAAAGGATGCCTACTTTTGTCATTTTCTATTCAACGAAGTCCTGGAAGTCAGCCAGAGTAATTAGGCAAGAAAAATAAATAAAAGCATCCCAAATTAGAAAACGAGAAATAAAATTATATCTGCTCACCAACAATATGATTGTTACAAGTAGAAAATAATAAAGATTCCACAAAAAATCTTAGAGCTAATAAATTCACAAGATGGCAAGATAGAAAATTCAATCCATAAAATCTGTTGCTATTATGCACACTAATAATGAAAAATACAAAAAGAAAATAAAGATAACAATTGCATTTACGATAGCATCAAAAACAATAAACTACTTAGGAAAAAACTTAATCAAGGAGGTAAAAAACTTGTATACTCAAAATTAAAAGAAATGATAGAAGACACCAATAAATGGAAAGACATTTCTTGTTCATAAGTTGGAAAACAAGGTTGTGAAAATGTCAATATAAACCAAAGGAATCTACCAAACTCAATACACAGTCTCTGTCAAAATGCTAAACTTTTGCAGAAATAAAATGTACGTCCTAAAATTCAATGGAATTTCAAGGGACCCTAAATGATAAAAAGATCATAAAAAAGAAAAAAAAAAGAACATTGAAAAGTCTCACATTTCTTGATTTTAAAACTTCTACAAAGCTGCAGCTATCATAATGTGTCACTGTCATAAAGACGGGCATGTAAAAAATGGAATAAAATTGAGAGCCAGAAATACACATTCACATACACAGGCCAAATAATTCTTGACATGGTGTCCAAAAACCACTCATGGGGGAAAATACAATGTTTTCAACAAAAAGACGGGGAAACTGGATATTCCACCTGTGAAAGAAAAAAAGAAGCCAGATGCTTACTTTACACATATACAAAAATACTAACTCAAAATCAAAGTCAAAACTTAAAATGTAAGCATTCAAACTATACCAAAAAATAGAATATATTAGACTACATTAAATTTAGATATTTTGAGTATAAAGGATACTATTAACAAGAATGAACCAATTAATCCATGAATGGGAGATAATATATTTTTAAATAATATATTTAATAATAAATTATTATCCAGAATATGTAAATAATTTCTACAACAACTCAACAACAATGACAAAAAACCAACAACAACCCAATAAAAATGAGCACCAGACTTGACATTTTTCTAAGAAGATATGCAAGTGGACAAATAAGAACATAAAAGCTGTTCATCATTTATTAGGGAAATGGAAATCAAAACCACGATGTGATATCATCTATACCTGTTAAGATGATTGTCATCAAAACAAAAGAAAAATTAAAAAAAAATTAATTACAACAATTTTTTGTTGAGGACATGGATATATAGAATGCTTGTGGACATGTAATGGAATGTCAATGTTATAATTCACTATAGAAACAAAATCCAAGTTTCTTGAAAAAATGAAAATGGTGCTATCGAGGTGCTCCTAATCCAATGTGACTGGTGTTTTTACTTAAAAAAGAAAAAGAAAAAAAAGAACAAAAAAAGAGCTGAGTGATGTCAGAAACATGGCATCCTCAGATCCTCTCCCCTTGAAACAACAATAAGCTGAACATATAAAACTAAATCAACACAACAACAATAAAAAAAAACACTAAAAACTGCATCCAACATGTCTGAGCCTGGGATCTGCACATAAGAGCTAGCTAGCAGACGTCAGAACCCGGTGTCGGGCAGTGGACTGAAAGAAACAAAAAAGCTGCCTCTCACAGCCTCCGGAGCTACTGTAGAAGGGGGGTAGGGGAGAAGTTGTGCAGTTCCCTGAAGAGCCCTGCCTAGGAGAGCTGTGAGCTCTATGACTGGAGCAGGGCCCAGTCATCAAGACAGAAAGCAGAAAGAAAGATGAAGAGAAACAAACAGTTGATTTTTTGAGTCATGGTTGCAAAACCAAGTCTGAGCCACAGCCTCCATCCCCTAACCCAGAGTGCACTGTCCCCATACCCTCGAAGACCAAACACATTGGAGCTCCAAGGGAATCTCAGCAAATGCTACCAAAACTGTTGCTAACACGACAGAAACAAAGACTGAGGGTACTGAGTGTGATTAAACATCTATAAGAAAAAAAAAAACATTATTAAGACTTTATATAAAGCAGAGAATAAGATGCTAGATGCCACCTTCTTCTTTGCAACAGGCTAGGGACCGTTATATAATAATTTTTTTTCTGGAAAAAAAGAGGCAGAATAAACTTCCATTAATGGTCAGGCCTAGTAAATACTTAGATAGGAGACACCTAGGAATAACAAGTGCTGTAGCGATTAAAAAAAAAAAGACAATAAGGAAATCACATCTTTAAATGACACATTAGATCATTGGACGTAATTAACATTTAAAGAGCCTTGCATCCCAAAACAGCAGCTCATACATTCTTCTCTAATGCACATGGAGCATTCTCAAGGATTGACCACATATCTGGGACACAGAGATAGCCTCAACAATATAAAGGGTTGAAAATCATACCAACCATATTCTCAGATCATAATGCTTTGAAACTAGAGATCAACTGTAAAAAGAAAGGGAAAGACCACAGCAACATGGAGATTAAACATATGCTAATGAATAATTAAGTGGCCAGAGAAGAAGTACAAAAAAGATCGAAAGATACATAGAAATGGATGATAATTATAGTACAACATATCAAAACTTTTGGATTCAAAAGCGCCAAAAGATCTCATAGAAAAGTTCATGTCATTACAAACCTACCTCCAAATAACAAAAAGGCCCAAATAAACAATGAAATGCTTCATCTTAAAAAACTAGAAAAGAAAGAAACAAATGAGCTAAAATGAGCAGAAGGAAAGAAAATAATCAAAGTTAGGGCAGAAATAAATGAAATTAAAAAGAAAAAAAAACAATAAAAAAATAAATGCAACGAAGAGCTTGTTCTTTGAGAAGGTTTATAAATTGACAAACCCCTGGCTAGACTCACTAAAAAAAAAATAAAGGAAAGAAATAAACAAAATCAGGAATGAAAGAGAAGAAATGACAGACCCGTCTGCAGAAATACAAAAGATCATTGCAAGAAAATTACTATGAAAAAGTATATAACACAAATTTAATAACCTAGAAGAAATAGATAGACAGTACGTAGAAAAATACAACCTTCCTAGACTTAAGTGAAGAAGTACTGGGAAAATCTAAATAGACAAATCAGCATTTATGGAAAATTGAAAAACTCGTCAAAAACTTAACAAAAAGTAAAAGTCCAGGAGAGATGCCATTCCTCACAGCGAATTCTACTATACATTCCAAGATTTAATATTTAAGAAGGGTTCTACTCAAACTCTTTCCAAAAAAATGAAGAGCAGGCAATATTTCCCAACTCATTTCATGATGCCAATATTACTCTGATACCAAAACTTGTAAAGATAGCACTCACAAGAAAACTACAGACCAGTAATATCTCCCATGAACACAGTCAAAATCCTAAAATAAGATACTAGCAAACCTAATACAGCAACATGTTAAAAAGATTATATAACACCATCGAGTGGGCTTCATCCAGAGGCACAGAGATATTTCACATATGCAACTCGATTAATGTGATACCTTTATAAACAAATGAAAAAAATAAGAATCATATGATCATATCAATAGATGCAGAAAAAGCCTTCGACAAGATACAGCATCCTTTATGATCAAAACACTTAACAAAATCAGTATAGAAGGAAAGTACTTAACATAATAAAGGCCATATATGACAAACCTCAGCCAACATTATACTTAATGGTGAAAAACTAAAAACCTTCCCTCTAAGATCAGGAACAAGGCAAGGCTGTCCATTATCACCACTGTTATTCAATATAACATTGGAGGTCCTAGCGAGTGCAATCAGGCAAGAGAAAGATATAAAAGGCATCCAAATAGGAAATGAAAAGTCAAACTGTCACTATTTGTGATGACATGATTCTTTATATAGAAAACCCTAAAGACTCCACAAGAACACTACTAGAAACAATAAGCAAATACAGTAAAGTTTGTGGATACAAAATCAATGTTCAAAAATCCATAGTGTCCTACACTCTAATAATGAAGTGTCAGAAAAAGATGTGGAAAAAAAGAATTTATTTTGCAATTGCAATAAAAATAAAATATTAGATTAATATAATGAAACATATAATGTAAACTATAAGACCCTATTAAAGAAATTGAAAAGATATAAAGAAATGGAAAGATATTTTTGTGTTCTTGGATTGGAATCATCAACATAGTTAAATGACCTCATTACCTAAAGCATTTATATTGGAATTACTGCAATCCCCATCAAAATCTCATAATATTTTTTAAAGAAATGAAAACAAAATCATCAAATTTGTATGGAAGTACAAAAGACCTGAATTGTCAAGCGCATCCTGAGAAAAAAGAACGAGGCTGAAGGCATCACTCTGCCCAACTTCAAATTATACTGCAAAGCGACAGTAAACAAAATGGCATGGTATTGACAGATAAATAGACACACAGACCAGTGGAACAGAATTGAAAGTCCAGAAGTAAATGTTTACATGGCAAATAATTTTCGACAAAAAAGCCAAAAACTTACAGTGGAGAAAAAAAAAAAAGCCTCTTCAATAAATAGTGCTGGTTAAACTGGAAAGCCACCTGCAAAAAGAATTAAAATGGGCTGTTTTCTTTCATCACACACCAAAATTAACTCAAAATGGATTAAGGACCTGAATATAAAGACCCAAGACAATAAAATACAATAGAAGAAAACATAGGGCGAGTATACTGAAGGACTTTAGACTTAAAGAGGATTTTAGAATTTACCTGAAAGGCAAGGGAAGTAAAAGCAAAAAATAAAGTGAATGGGACTACAACAAACTAAAAAGCTTATATTCAGCAGAAGAAACCAATCAAGAAGGTAATGAGACAACCATCTCAAATAAGAAAATATATTTGCAAACAACGCTTCCGATATAGGACTAATATTCAAAGTATAGCAAAGAACTCATATGACTCAATAACGACAGAAAAACTAACGATCCAATCAAAGAAGGCGCAGAGGACCTGAACAGACACTTCTCCCTAGAGGACATACAAATGGTCAACAAATATATGAAAAGATGCTAACTTCGCTAGCTATTAGGGGAATACAAATAAAACCATCAAAACACCACTATGAGATATGATCTCACACCTGTTAGAATAGCTATAATCAACAGGACAAGTAATGGCATATGTTGGAGAGGTACAGAGAAATAAGAACTCTCATACACTTCTGTGGGATGGTACAGCCACTCTTGGAAAACAGTATGGAGGTTCCTCAAAAAACTAAGAATTAATCTACTATATAATCCAGCAATCCCTCTATTGGATATTTACCCCAAAGACTTGAAAACATCGCTGCTGAAAAGAGCTTTGCACACTGATTGTCATAGCAGCAGTATTCACAGTGGCCGGACATGGAAGCAACTGAAGTGTCCTATGATAGATGATTGTCTAAAGAAGGTTGTAAGTACATAATATATACTACAATGGATAGTTACTCATCCAAATAAGAATAGATGAAATACTGCCATTTCAACAACGTGGATTACCTTGAAATATATCATACTAAGCAAAATAAGACAACAGAAAAAAGTTGAAAAATCACTTGATGCACTTATATGTATTATATATATCTAAAAGCAGGAAATAACAGGACAAACAAACAGAGACTCATGACATGGACAATGGACTAGTGGCTACCAAAGGGAGGGGTGAGGTGAGAGGGAAGGTAGACGTGGTTGGGGGGAATTTTAATAATTTCTTCAATTAGAATAAATAAGTAAATAAATATTTGTTTTAAGAAAGAGCTGGGCAACAGAGTGTCACCAGAGAGAAAGACCGTATGAGGATAGAGCAATATGACAGCTATCTGCACTCCAAGCAAAGAGGTCTCAGAAGAAATCAAACTCATGGACATTTTGATCTTGGACATCTAACCTCCAGATCTGTGAGAAATAAATCTCCCTAGTTTTAATCTATCTGGACATCATTGTACTTTTTACAGCAACCCTAGTAAACTAACACAGAGGAAACTTCCAAACTCCTATTTTCAAACTCATATAATAACTGATACTAATCCTGACAAAAGCACACAGAGAGAACAGAGAAAAACAGAACATTATGGTCAGAAACATTGATGTAAAGCCATCACTAAATAAATATCAGCTAATAAAGTTTTTTGTCATAGGTAAATATTTAACGTAATTATCATACTAATTAAAAAGTGGAATAAAAAATACAATAATTTAATAAATGCCAGACAATATTGATAACATAAATTCTTGATTAAAAAAACACATTATAAAATGTTAGTATACTAGTAATCCTCAAACCTTGGTTCTGTTTTCTATAGTTTCAGTTATCCTAAGTCAACTGTGTCTTTAAAATATTAAATGAAAAAATTTGGAAATAAAAAAGTTATGTTTTAAATAGCCTGCCATTCTGGGTAGTGTGATGAAATCTCACGCTGTCCTTCTGTGTCCCACCTGTGACTTGAATCCACCTCCTTGTCCATTGAAACCACTCTGTATAAGCTACACTCCTGTTTGTCACTTAGTAGGTTTGTGTTATCAGAACTACTGTCTTTGTATCACACTGCTTATGTTCAGAAAACCCTCATTTCAATTAATAATGCTCTCAAATCCATTAACGTAACTTTGTTACAATATATTGTTATAATTATTTTTTTTGTTATTGCTGTTACTCATTTACTATGCCTAGTTTATATGTTAAATTTTATCACATAAATGTATATATAGGAAAAAATATATATATTTGGAATTGGTACTAGATGCAGTTTCAGGCATTAACTGAGTATCTGGGAATGCATCCTCTGCAGATAAGGAAAGAATATTGTATCTGGATATTTCCTAAAGAGATGTAGCTATGGCTATAGATATCTAGTTATGCATATCTTAATAAAAACTAGCATCATTTTAATTGAAATATAATTGATATATAGCATTGGTGTGATTTTAAGGTGTAGTGTGTTGATTTGATACATTTATATATTAAAATATAGTTCCATCCTAGCTTTAGCTAACACTTCTATCAAGTCACATTATTATTTATTTTGTTGTTTTGTCGCGGGAGCAATTAAAATCTAGCCTCTTAGCAACTTTGAAGATTATAATACAGTATTGTTGACTACATTCATTATGTTGTGCATTAGCTCTCCAGGAATTATTTATCTACTAGTCCCCATTTGAACTCTTAAATAACACTTCCCCAATTCTCCCACCCCTTGGTTTCTGGTAACCACCATTCTACCATTCTACTGTTTTACAAGCTTGGCTTTTTTTAGATTCACATATAAATGGTATCATACAGAATCTGTCTTTCTCTGATTTATCTCACTTAGCATAATGAACTGAAAGGTTCATCTATGTTGCCACAAATGGCAGGATTTTCATTTTTTCTCATGCCTAAATAATATTCCATTGTTATAAATATAATGTATCATCTTTATTCATTCATCCATTCATTCACAGACACTTAGGTTATTTCCACATCTTGGCTATTGTGAATAATGTTTCAACAAACATGAAAGTACATATATCTCTTTGAATTCCTGTTTCCATTTACTTTGAATACATACCCAGACATATGGAATTACTAAATCATATGAGAATTCTATTTTTAAGTTTTTAACAAACCTCCAAACAGTTTTTCATAGTGGCTGAATCAATTTACATTTCTACCAACAGTGTACATGGCTTCCCTTATCTCCACATCTTGCCAACGTTAGTAGTTTATTTTCTCTTATTGATTATAACCATTCTAACAGGCATGAAGTGTTAGTACATTGTGGTTTGATTTACATTTTTTTTGAAAAAAATAATTCTTACTAACAAAAATTTTACCTATAAAGTAAACAGGGATGCACATCATCACTACAACCAGTATGCTATATTGGGTTTACTAGATAAGACAATTAGATAAATAAAAAAATGAGATAATAATACTTATACAAATAAGAATAATACTTTATGTAGATTATATGATTGCATTCTTGAAAATATTTTTGTACAGCAATAAAAAATCAATTATGTAATTCACTAAGGTTTGCTGATTATAAAATTCATATGTGAAGTTCAATTTATTTTCAATATGTAAAGAAAATTAGAAAAAAATGATGGGAGAAAACATGTTATTTACATCAGCATCCAAAACAAAATACTGAGTAACGAATTTAACAAATTAGGTATGTGACTTTTAAAACTCTTTTAAGACAGTTAGAAGCAGAATTAATGCACAAATACTATTTTTTGATAGAAATTGCCCAATATTTAATGATATCACTTCCATAAATTAATATGATTTAAGCAGAAATAATAATACATTAGAGGTCTTGATAAATTTATATTAATATGTTACAGAAGCTATTCAGAAAAAAAGAATACATTGTCATACTAACCCTTCTTCCAGATTTTAAAATCACCCCTGGTAATTAAAGGAGTTTTGATACTCTTCCTTGAGTAGACTAACAAATAAAAATCATGAACATTTCAGAAATATGCTTAAATATTTATCAGATTTTAAAAATGAATAAGGTACATTTGAAAGCTTTATCTTCATATGGTTTCCAGTTTATTAGTTATTTTAAGGAAAGGCCAAGACTTTAAGACTAAAATATCTTCTTCCATGTTTACATAATTGTTCAATCTGAAATTTATTTTAGTATTAGAAATGTTGTATGAACTGGAAAGAATGAACTTGTTTAAATAGTACCAATGAAGTAACATATTTGAACTACCTAAGTAGCAATAATTTAAATGTTTTACAATATCCACTCTTGAATAGAGTACAAGAAACTAATATTTTGATATTATTGGGGGGAGGGAAGCAAATTGGTGACTTTAGGTTGTGGGGATGGGCAACTTGACAATATCTATCAGAATTTTAATTAATCAGAATTTAAAAGTGTTCTTTGCGAGTATTATTCCACATCTAGGAATTTATTTTACAGATATACTCATACCAGAGATTAATATACAATTTATTATAGCTTGTATGTCTGTATACATGTATAAATCTATCTATTATCTGTCTATCTCTATATATCTGTGTATATAGTTTGCATATTGGCTAACAATATCTTGAAAGATATACACACACAAAATGTCTTAAGAGTATATTTGTGGAATGAAGTTATCATTGTCAGGGGATATAAGATTTGTCACACTATATATTTCTATATTTTTGCCACTTTTATCATGGACATGTGCTTTTAGTTAAAATAAACAAGGAGTGTTTTACTTATAATTTATTATTCAATAATGCATGGAAAATGTGACAAGATTATAAAATTTGTATAAAAGCCAATTGCACCAGAAAAATAATGGATTTCAGTGTCTTCTATTGTGCTAATATACCAAACTTTCTGTGTACACCTACATACACAAAATGTGGGAAAACCTTTTAATATCACACATATAGAAATAAAATGTATATTCTACACTTCAACTCATAAATATTCAGGATAAGCAAGAATGAACATAGAAAAAATCAGTATACATACTAATATACATTAATGTGTATCTATCTATTTATATCTATTCGATATATAGATACATATATATTTTTACCATAATTCTTTTAAACATTTTTTTGTCAAAAATCTAAAATACATGTGGGTTTTGCTTTGGAAACAATACATAATTTAGTCAATATGACTCTCACAATATATATTTTATATTATATTACAAAAGTTTTCATAGCATTCATCTAAAAATTTGTTATCTGAATAGCACCTACAAGGGCACATTATTTGATAAATGGAATTGGCTCTTTCTTTAGGAAAGTGAATACAACCCATAGGTGTTCACCTGTTGTTTACTAAACTCCAATTTGGAAAATGCCCCTATTCAAATATTTCTGCAGGGAGTTATTGGGAATGTTACATGCCTTGGTAATTTATAGTTCTTGAATTAAAGCCCAGTAAGTAAACATGCAGATATAATTATATAAGTACTGATCTTACATTTGCTTAATGGTTTTGGAAGTTTATAGTTTGTGCAAAGAACAATTTAGAAATAGGTGTTTTTAGAGAACAATATATATTTTTTTTGCATGAATTCTATAAGTCTAAACATTTGCTTAACAAATGCTTCAATTTGGAAAGATCACAGGTATTCAATGCTATCAGACTACTCCAATGCATGCTGGTTATCATGCTTTAGAACAGCTATAAATAGACCAGAGTTGTCATAAATATATATCATGTCAGAATAGGATGCCAATCACTAGTGCTGAGAATATTTTTAGCAAATGTTATTTAAATATTTTCCTAGATAAGTAACTATCACTTGGGGGATGAGGACTTAAATTTGAAGCATGTTCTTTTGGAATCTGTTAATATTTTACAGTCGAATTTTGAAATGAGCTATATTTTTAATATATTTGTGCTCCACTAAAAATTACAAAAAAAATAAAAATTAAAGGAGCATTTGCAATTCACTAAAATATCAACATATATTTTAAATGAGGTAGAGGTTCTTGCAAAAAAAGAAGATAAAAATTAAAAGAGGCCTTATGGCTGACACACCTGGTGGCTAGCCTTTGACAGAGTCAGAAGTAATTTGAAGTAATTTATGGCACATAGTATTAGAAACTTATTTTATAAGTTAATAAGTGATACACACGCATACAGATATATGTGTGTATGTATTGTGTGTGTGTGTGTGTGTATCTTAAAATGAGTCTCCATTACATAAATATTCTATTTTACTTTGATCCCCTGAAGTCTGAACCAACAACCAGTCTGGTTCAGAAGACAAATGAATCTTTATGGTGGGTAGATAGTTGCACAAATTTGCAAATAAGACAACTGACAAATAAATTTTTAAAAATCATATTTCATCAAATAAATTAATACACAAGCCATGGATATTTATATATACACTGTAAAATCAGAACAAACAACAAACATTGACTAGCTTAAAGCAGTTGTGAAATTAGCAAATTGTATTAGGGGAGGATAACAGGGTCAATGTTAACTTACTTGAGTGTATTTATTTTAAACTAGTGTCATAAATGATAGGATCAAAGAAAAATCACAAGGTAAAGCAAATCGTTTAGCAACAATGGGAAAACATAATTCCAGAAAAAAGAAACCAAACCAATCAGTACCTTAAACTAGTCATACAAAGTTTTTAGTTAGACACAGATTTCACATATTTTAACAAACAAGAACACATGTTTCAAAGTAAATAAGTTAGACAGTGAATATATTTTAAAGCATACACAAACTTGTTTTTCAAGATGTAAGAATGTTGTCAATTCCTATAATGAAAAGTACTGCACATTAGGAGTGCAAGATAAATGAGGGCTGCCCAGTTGAATTTGAATCTCAAATTAACAATAAGTCATTTTCTAAATAATTTTTTCTATAAATTATCAATCATTTATATAACATTCAAATTTTGTTGTGTGTCCTGTATTTTCATTTGTTATATTTGGCAACCATGCAGCTGCAAGGTGTCACAAAAGCTGTAGTTTCCCTTCAATTGCACTAAAACTTTCCTGTTATGTACATTCTACTATGTACCTTACTATCTTAATATTTACTTCTTAATATCAATTATTGTATCTTCAGTTTTATAGTTTTCATTTAATTTGTTTGCTAGAGATTTCGTATCTCTAATATAATTTTATTTTAATTTATTTTCTTGAAAATAATGCTTATATTCTTTTTAAGCTTAGCTTTAATAACTTGAATATTCTGTGATTTCTTTCTAGATCACAAATAAAAACCTAAAAACTTAAATATAGTAAATTCCTAAGAAAAACATGAAAGAAGATCTTTGTGAGCTTTGGGTAAGCAGGATTACTTAGGCAGCATAATAAATCAGACTTTAAAATTAAACTTACGGTTCTTCAAAAGGCATTAAGAAAATGAAGAGAATTTCCAGTCAAGATGGCAGAGTAGGTAAATGCTGTACTTGCCTTGTCTCATGACCACATCAAAATTACAAACTATACTACAGAAAAAACCATCATTGAGAATTGCTTGAAGTCTAGCTGAACAGATATTCTACATCTAAGAATTTACAAAAAGAAGCCACCTCGAGACTGGAAGGAGAGGCAGAGGCCTGGAACAAGCTGGTTCCACACCTGAGTGTGGCAGTTAAAAATCAGGAAGGCTATCTTAGCTGCAGAAGTCTACACGTAGGAGTGAGGGGTTCCAGTCCCACAACAGGTTCCCCAGCTGAGTGTTCCAATGGGAGGAAGAGAGGTCACCGTGACTTTTGGCTGTGAAACCGGAGGAGATTGACTGGAGTGAGATGAGCGACTACTACATTCCCAGGTGTTCTTCTTCAAGGGCCCACACGCAGACTTACTTACTGACGGACTCACTGATGGAGTAGGAGCTTAAAATTTACCAGAGACATAAGGGGAGGAACAAAATTGTCTGGCTTCAGGGTGAGAGTTGAAAGGGCAGCTTTCTCTCAGTCAGAAGTGTTGGCATAATTCATTGTTTCTTTGTTGAGCCCTTCCCATCCCAGCTTGCAGACTCAGACAGCTACCATGTCTAAATCTCCGTCAACCTTGCTAGCATTGGTTTCCTTGCCCTAGTAATTCTCTGAAACCTTGCTCCATCCAATTTGTGGGCTCATCCAGTGGCCTTTTCCATACAAACGAGCTTTCTTGGCTCATGCTGCAGACTTTCCTAAAATCTTTCAAAGGTTCACAAAAACTCAAACAAGCAGCTTTGGTCTCAGCGTGCCATATACCTCTTGCTGAGCATCCCTAATCCTGTCACTAGTGATATCTGGTCACTAGCAGCAGCCTCCAAGCCCAGCACAAGGTAGCTATCTGTGAATTTCTTGATGGCTCATGCCGGTTGGCCCTGGGTAGGGCACAGGCTGTGGCTGAACTTGGCTGTAATGTGTTTCCTTCCAGGAGGCCTTATGGCTGACACATCTGGTGGCTAGCTTTTGACAGAGCCATAAGGGTAGAAGAGATTAATAGGAAATATTCAAAGTGGTGAAAAGTAAGGACCTATAAATGAGATGACTCTACCCAGCAAAGTTATCATTTTAGAATTGTAGAACAAATAAAGAGCTTCCCAGACCAAAAAAAAAAAAAAAAAGAAAGAAAAAAAAAAAAAAGAAAAGTTAAAGGAGTGCATCAACACCAAAACAGTATTTTCAAGAATTGTTAAAGGGGAGGAATAGGAGGATGAGGTGGAGGAGCAGGAGAAAATATATGAATGGTAAATAGTAATAAACTACATACCTATTAATTATCCTAAATGTCAATGGATTAAATCCTCCAATCAAAATTAGAGTGGCTGGATGGAAACAAGATCCTTACAGATGCTATCTACAAAAGATTTACTTCAGATCAAAAGACACACACAGACTGAAAGTAAAACAATAAAGATATTTCATAAAAATAAAAACAAATAAAAAAAGCTGAAGTAAATGTAGAATACCATACAAAATAGAATTTAAAAACAAAGTATGTAACAAGAAGATAAGGAAGGAGCCAGTTATCTCACTGACCTAGCAATTCCACTTCTGGATATTTATCTGGAAAAAAAAAATAAAGAAAAATGCAAACAGACATATGCACCCTTATGTTCACTGCAGCATTACTCTAGCCAAGATATGGAAGCAACCTACGTGTACATCAACAAATTATTCAATAAAAATGTGGTACATATAGATAATGGAAATATTACTCAACCATAAAAAATGAAATCTTACCTTTTGCATCAACATGGATGGACCTACAGCATATTATGCTGAGTGAAGTATGTCAGATAAAGACAAATACTATATGATTTTACTGACATGTGGAATCTAAAGAATGAAATAAACTAAAAAAATGAAACAGAAACGGACTCATAACCATAAAGAAAAAACAGTGATTGCTAGATAAGAGGGGGTTTGGGGACGGGTGAAAAAAGGTGAAGGGATTAAGAAGTACAAATTTGTAGTTACAGGATAGTCATGAGGATGTGAAATATAGCATAGAAAAATATAGTCAATAAATATGGTAATGATTGTATTTGATGGCAGAAGGGTATTGAACTAATGGGGGGATCACTTTGTAAATTATATAAATGTTTAACCACTATGCTGTACATCTAAAACTAATAATAACAATATTGATTGTCACCTCTAATTGAAAAATAAAATAAAAAAAAATCAATTTTCAAATCCTGTCCTTTTTAACAATTTTAATTTAAACCTCAAAATACATAGATTTAAAAATTAGAAGGTGAGTAAAGTATTTTCAACAGAAACTTTATACATAAAAGTAAGAGAATGTATCTTCAGAACTCTAATGCTAAAATTTTTTTTTCAAACAAGAAAAATGAACACATATAGAAAATATCATGCATTCAGAGAGTAAAAATATTAGCAAAAGTGTCTGTATAAATATAAAAGAATATTGACTTGTCTAAAACAATAATGGAAATGTCTCTCTGAGCTTAAAAATATATTTAAAATTAAAATACATAGAAATAATACCAAAAAAATGCAGGAGTAATAAATGATTGCTAAAGTATTTCAAAGTCCTTGCATTGTCTGAGAAGTGGTTAAAGATATTAATACAAAATACACATTAGTAGGCAAAACCATGTTTTAATTTTTTAGAGTAATCACTAAATTGAACATTGGGAAAATATACATTTTAAGGTAAGGGATGCTGTGATTCATCTCCTGGGTTCCATTTTTTCAAGGGACCCAAAGCACTAATTTCCATAGTTGATGAGATTATTGATTGCTGACTGTTTTAGAAATTGCTCTCAGCTTATAGGAGGCACCTCATCTCAGATATATATGTTATCCACTGAGATGGCCTGTATCTAGTGATTGTACAACTGGGATACATAGGTCAGAATTCTCCTACCCTATTCGAGGCAAGTCTGCAGGGCCATCCCAACTTCACAGCTCCCTGTAGAATGGGCTGATGTCTTTTTATCACTGTTAAACTTCTCTCATTTGTTCAATCTAGCATCTTTCCTAAAGCTGTTGATCACGGATGTCACATCCTAATAAGATTCTTGCATGCATAACTTCCTTTCAGAGTCTTTTTTATGGGGAAACCTAACCTATGAGTATTGGTGCCAGGAGTGGTTTGGGAAGGAGACCATAGATAGATATTTGCGGCTGGATTCACTCATGGCCATCCGAAAATGAGAACCCCTATTGGGAAGGTTGACAACCTGATACACTGAATGGGATATCAGAACTAATACACTAGAAAATCTTGAATTCCAGATATCCCTGAAATTTCTGGGCCTGAAGAAATTGCCCATCTTCCCTGTCAAAAACTAGCCTTCTCTTCTTGCCCTAACATTAGGCAGAGTCCTCTGCCTTGTAAGACAATACATGCAGCCCATCAAGACATAGCTCCACATCTCCTTCTGGCTACTAGACAGGTAACTGAGATTAAGCCACAACCTACTCTGCTAGGGAACTTCTTAGTTAACTGAAAGAGAATAAGGACTTTTAGGTTTTATAGGATCTTGGCAACATATGCAAGAAATGGATGAGTAGGTAGGTAGGAGAGTACATAGGTTGCTGGATCAAAGGCAATATAACATAAGGTTGAATCATGGAAGATTATTTGACATAAGATAGCTCTATTTTCATATAGGATTTAATACCATATTAAGAACCTCAGGGGACAGTGTGAAATACACTGCCAACTTGGAGAAAGCAATGGTCTACTCTACAGTAAGTGTAGTTGAAATGCTGGAACTGTAGTGGCAAATGGTGAAAAAAATGGGTCAAAGAGATGAGAGAGGTGGCCTACTAGCTGCCAGAAGCAAGACAGGAAAAATTATCACAGTAAGTGGCTAGTCCAGAATGGAAGCCAGAAGGTCTTGATACTTAGGGAGAGATAGAGATGGTTTAGAGAAAATGGTATCTCCAAAGACAAGAAGTATAGGAAGCCAACAAGGATATATCTCAAACTATACAAACAGAAATAACAAGGATATGTGGTCGAGAGGCTAAAGACAGAAGTAGCAATTCCTCACCCAGTTTCTGGGCCTGGGTCAGTATTTAGACCTGGAACCCAGTAACTTAAGGAGAAGCCAATCCCCAGGAGGATGGCCTCTACAACATATTGGTAAGGGTATATGATACAATTCCCTCAGTTCTTTCTCAAAGGGACCAAGGGCCCTAACGTTTCTAGGATTATCTGATTCAGGATTCAAATTGATGCCCAGGCATCTAAAGCATAATAATGATGCTGATGTTACAGTTATAGTGTATAGAAGCTAAAAAATAAATGGAGTTCAGTTCCAAGTAAGGCTTACAGTAAGACCACTGGGTCCACAGATCCACACAATAGTCATTTTCTCCACCCCAAATATATTATTGGAAAGCTTATACTTGGTAATTGACACATTCCTTAACATTGGTTCCTTGGTCTATGAGGTAAGAACTATCATCATAAGAGAAATCAAGTAGAAATATCTGAAACTTACCCCTTTACACACTTCAAAAAATAGTAGACAAAAAATAGCATTGTATCATGGTGGAAATGATAGGAATTAGTGACCCTGTCCCTTGAAAAAGCAGACATATTTTGGAAGATGTCAGCAGAATACCACAAACCCAATCCATTAGTAGCCCCACTTACACTTGCAATACAGGTTGTATTTTTGATAAAGTAGATTAACAAGCCTCAGGTATATATTATGTGGCCATTGATCTGTAACATATTTTCATTCAGTTTAGAAAGGTTAATTGAAAACTATTGACATTTGCCAGGAATAGAAAATAGTATATACTTATGGTATTGTTAAGTTTTCTATTATTCATCACAATATAGTTTGAAAGGTTATTGGCCTTCTGAATATTCCTCATAATATCACACTGATCACTATAACAAATATTTCTTATTTGTCTGGATGAGAGAGAAAGAGCAAGTGCTTAGAAGCCTCTGTTAAGCTACATACACACAGGATTAGTAACTACACTGTACCAAGAGTTATTAGCACTTAAGACAAATAAAAAATAAACAATGAGCCTGTCTTTATTTAAACATTTGATAATTTGCTCATCATGGAATTTTTGGATAATGTGAGTTTTAAAAACATTGCTACTACTATTTATTTATTTATCTATCTATCTATCTATCTATCTATCTATTTATTTATTTATTTAGATGAAGCAACCCTTGGTTGACCTCACAGATTGCAAGGTCCTTGTCAGTTTATAATCTCTTATTTTTTTTTTTAATTTTTACGCATATAGCACCTTGTCTTCCTAGGTGTTCTCCGATCCAAGTACCAACTAGACCTGACCATGCTTAGCTTCCTAGATCAGATGGGATCAGGCTTGCTCATGGTAGCATGGACCTGAAATATTATTTATCTTGAATTCTGATTTTTTTTTAGGTGCTCCTTAAACTTTCCCCTGTGGTGAGTTCAAATTTGCTGCACCCTAATTCCGACTCTGCAAAGACTCAACAAATTAATGAAGATTTTTAAGGGTCCAATGACCTGCAACAGATTGAGACATTTAATCCCAAGTAAAAAAAATATCATGGCACAGACCCCAGAATTCTAGAGAAAAGTTGTGTTAGCTATACCACATATTTAAATAACCTTGAAAAATAGCTCTAGGTATACTACTGGGCCCCAACAGAGACCTCACACCTGATAATGGACATTGCTTGCCCATAATGACATGAGTTCTGTTAGATCCACAAAGACATATGGTCAAGCAGGTTAAGCAGCGATCTGTCATGATGGAAGTGGTACAACAGAGATCAAGCCTTACCTGTGTAAAGCTGGAGGCCATAAGTAAGCTGCATGAGCATGTATTCAAGATTCTTATGTCACATATCATGGACGGATCTATACTACTCCCTTACTATACAGCTTGATTTTCTCTACTTGACTTTCTCCAGCTTGACTTAGGTCTCAGCCATGTGCCATGTTTTAGATAATGAAATGTTAGCAGAGGTTCTACAAGGAGAGGCTTTACATTTATTTGTGTGGTTAGGTAAGTTCTCTTGTATACCTGCCATTGATATGAGTAGAATATGTTGTGGCTAGCCTTCTGCTCTTAAGAAAAGAACAAGTGACATACAAAGCAAAACTACCCAGTCATCAGAGTCTAAATGAAATTCACCTCACTAAACCTAAAAAATTGTGAGTAAAATATAAATGCTTATTACCACATGCTATTAGATTATTTTCAGGGTTTTTAAGAAACAGTATTTGACTAATATCTAAAAAATAATTGCCAGACAACATTTAAAATTCAGAAACCAAAACTAAACTAACTAATTTTTTCTTCAAAAATATTGAAAGTATAAAAGGATGAGATCATATTACCCAAATGGAAAAAAAAAAAAAGGTGGTATAGTTATATTAATATCCAGCAAAATAGACTTAAGGCAATAAGTATTATTATAGAGTCATTTTATAATGATAAAAGACTCAGTTCAAAAGGACTATATGAAATACTACAGTTGCATCTAATGATATAGAATTAAAACATATAGAGCAAAACTGACAGTACTAAAAAGAGAACTAGGCAAATACACATGTGTAGTGGAGATTTTCACAAGATCTGTAACTAAGAGAACAAGTGGTCCAAAATGAAAATCAGTATCAATACAAGAAATTTTGAATAATGAGGTTTACAGCATCAACATTATTGATGTAATTTTTAACAAATGAAAAAGGATACAATTATGCAGAATATATTGTCTGAATGCACTAATATTAAGCTAAAAATGAATAATAAGAAGGAGCTTTGAAGTAAAACAAATACTTAGAAATTGAGAAATGCACTTTTTATAGCTCACGGGTCAGAGAAAAATTACAAAAGAAATTTAAAATATTTTGGAAAAAAAGATAATCAAAACTTGCAGAAAATAACTAATCAAGATAAATGAATTTTAATAGCTTTAAATAAAATTTTTGAAAAAAGGGGCTATTTGTGGAAGACATGATCATCTACATAGAATACCCTAAAGACTCCACAAAACACTACTAGAAACAATAAGCAAATACAGTAGTCTCTGGGTACAAAATCAATGTTCAAAAATACATATTGTTCTTATGCTCTAAAAATGAAGTGTCAGAAAAAGAAGTGGCAAATTAATTCCTTTTGCAATTACAACAAAAAGAATAAAATATCTAGGAATAATTTTAACAAAACATGTAAAGGAGCTATATATTGAAGACTATAAGACACTATTAAAAGAAGCTGAAGAAGATACAAAGCTATGGGAAGATAGTTTGTGTTCTTGGATTGGAATCATCAACATAGTTAAAATGACTTTATTACCTATAGCATTTTACAGATTTTATGCAATCCCCATCAAAATCTCATTGGCATTTTTTAAAAGAAATGAAACAAAAAACCATCAGATTTGTATGAAAGCACAAAAGACCCAAATTATCACAGCCATCCTGAGAATAAAGAAAAAAGAACAAGGCTGAAGGCATTATTCTGTCTGAGTTCAAATTATACTATAAAGCAATAGTAGACCGAAATGGCATGTTATTGGCACAAAAACAGACCCACGGACCAGTGGAACAGAATCAAGACTCCAGAAGTAAACCCATGTTTATATGGGCAAATGATTTTCTACAAAAACCAAAAACTTACAGTGGAAAATGAAAAGCCTCTTCAAAAAATGGTGCTGGGAAAACTGGAAAGCCACCTACGAAAGAATGAAACTAGGCTGTTGTCTATCACCCCACACCATTCTTAACTCCAAGTGGATTAAGGATCTGCATATAAGACCTGAAGCAATAAAATGAATAGAAGAAAACATAGGAACTAAACCCAAGGATCTTGGACTTAAAGACAATTTTATGAATTTGATCTCAAAAGCAAGGAAAGTAAAAGCTAAAACAAATAAAGTGGACTACATCAAACTAAAAAACTTCTGCTTATCAAAAGAAATCATCAACAAGGTAAAGAGACAACCACCTGAATGGGAAAATACATTTGTAAGCAACTTCTCCGATAAGGGCCTAATATTCAAAATATACAAAGAACTCATACTACCCAAACAACAGAAATAAAAATGATCCAATCAAAAATGGGCAGAGGACCTGAACAGGCACTTCTCCCTAGAGGACATACAAATAGCCAACAAATATATGAAAAGATGCTCAATATTGCTAGCTATTAGAGAAATGCAAATCAAAATCACTATGATACCATCTCACACCTGTTAGAATAGCTTTTATCAACAGGACAAGTAATAACATATGTTAGGGAGGATGCAGAGAAATAGGAACCCTCATAAACTGCTGGTGAGACTTCAAACTGGTACAGCCATTATGGAATACAGTATGGCGTTTCCTCAGGAAACTAAGAATTGATCTACCATATGATCTAGCAATCTCTCTACTGGGTATTTATCCCAAAGACTTGAAAACTCATACCTGGAAAAATATTTGCACACCGATGTTCATAGCAGCATTATTCACCATGGCCAGGGCAGGGAAGTAACCAAATTCCTATCATAGATGATTGTCTAAAGAAGCTGTGATACATATATAAAATGGAATATTACTCAGCCATACGAAGAGATGAAATACTGCTATTTGCGATAGCATGGATGGACCTCAATGTAATCATGTTAAGTGAAATAAACCAGACAGAAAAATTTGAAAACCACATGATATCATTTATATGTGGGATATAAACCTAAAAGCATCACATGAATAGGACAAACAAACAGAGAGTCATGAACATGGACTATAGACTAGTGTTTACCAGAGCATAGAGTGTGGAGGAGAAGGGATGAGGTAGATGTGGTAAAGGGGATCAAATATGTGGTGATAGAAATAAATCTAACTCTGGGAGGAGAACACACAATGTAAATATATATATATATATATATATAATATATATATATATATATATATTTTTTATTTATTTATTTATACATACATACATATTTATTTATTTATTTATACATACATATTTATTTATTTATTTATATTTATTTATATATACATATACATATATATCTTACTGTTAAAGTATACAGCTGATATTTATTGGATTTCGTTAACGAATGTCACCATAAAAATTTAATTAAAAAAATAATTTTCTTCTGTGGTCCACTGAAAATTAACATGGTAAATTGTTCTTGCCTCTCACACCTACTTAGATCTATATTAACTTGTTTAATGATGTTTATCTATTTTTTGATAGATATATTTTAGACATTAAGTAGCAAACATAAAGCCCAGATCATGAAGATGTTTACACAGAAAGTAGAAGAAAAATTTTTAAGAATATAAAATATAGAAACTTGTGTCTAGTTTCTATGAAGAACTTTTACAATTCAATAATAAGACAAATAACCAAATTTAAACAGACAAAAACATGAATAGACACACCTCCAAAATACATATAAAAATGACCAATAAGCACACAAAAAGATATACAACATCATTAGCCACCTGGGAAATGGAAAATAAAATGAATATATGATACTACTTCATAGTCATTAGAATGACTATAATCAAATATACAGATAAAAACAAGTGTGGTGAAGATGTGGAAAAATAGAAACCCTCACACATTTCTTATCATAAACTCAAATGTTGTAGCTACTTTGTAAAACACCTTGACATTTCCTCAAAATATTAAATATAGATTTCCATATGACTTAGCCTTTCTACATGCTTACTCTGGGTATATATTCAAGGAAAATTAAAACTTGTGTCTACCCCAAATATTGTACATTAATTTGCACATCGATTCTATACATAATATCTAAAAATATGGGAACAGCTTAGATGTCCATTAATAGATGATTGGATTAGCAAAATGGAATATTGTAATATAATGGAATATTATTTGATCATAAAAATGCTATAACATGGATAGACTTTAAAAAATAAATTAAGTAAAAAAAAAGTCAGTCACAAAGACCAAGTATATGATTCCATTTATATGAAAGGTCAATAAAAGATAGAAAACAAATTCTTAGTGACAAAAAATATTTTTTAGTTTTTAATATAAAAACAAAAACACATTATGCACATAAAAGTTATGAAAAACAAATCAATAGGTTAAATGATTAGTTTTCATATTTATGTTTGCCTTTGTTTTCATTTTTCCAATTTTATCCATAATTATATACTAATTTTTAAAATAAGAAAACTATAATATCTAAAAGTAATACATACTCACCACTGAAAAAGTTAAAAATGAGAATAATAATAAATATTTCATAATAACAGTAATTCACTGTGTCCCAATCTTCTTGGAAATAGCATCAGCAACTTTTTGCTCACTAGGAATTTCACTAATTGCCACATTTAACTATCTATTTAAATTGCATAATGTCGATTTTAATTGAGCTGGTACAGAAGAAATACATCAGATTTAGTGCAAAATTTATCTTGTGTATAGGTTGAATTGTTTCCTTTTTAAGTAAAAGAGAAAAAGGAAAAGATATGCAACATCATTATGACGTTGATTCAACAGTAGTGAACTTTAGAAGCTGTTTTAGATGAGAAGTTTATTTTCTCTAAGTGCTGACTTCCTGCAAATTTCTTTAGTTTCTGATGGGTTAATTTAAGCAGTTAAAAAACACAGACAGGGTTTAAGCCCTCTTTTATTCTCCTTAATAAAGTAGTTCAAACAAAAATTATAGAATTTACTCTGTTCATATCAAATTTACAGAAATCCAAGACTACTAGTGTTGTCAGGGAAATTTTGGGAAAAAGTTAGATTACCCAAGAATATAAAAGCAGTAATGGAAGTTCTTTATCAGTGGGAAAGATATGCCTTTAAAAACACTGTGGTGAGAACATTGGCAACTTGTGGTAAAAAGAATATCTTCATACAATTTTCCATACCAAATAAGAAAACATAGTCAATTCAAATAAGTAAAATACATCTCTAAAAATGATCCCTGAAGAATGGCAGGCATGAGAATTACTAGGCAAAGACTTTGAAACAACTGTCTTAAATATTCTCAGAGTTAAAAGAAAACAAGAGAAAGAAGTACAGGAAATCAGGAAAAATATATATGAATAGACTGAAAATATAAACAAAGACATATTTATAAAAAGAAAACATAAATAAATTCTGAAGCTGAGAGCTAAAATAACCAAATTAAAAAAAAAATATCACCTAGAAGGTCCAACAGGAGAATCAGACAGACAGATAAAGCAATTAATAAACATAAAGAGAGATAATTAGAAATTATCAATCTGAGGAGCAAAAAGAACAAGAACAACAAAAAGAATTTTAAAAAATGAAGAAAGCCTAAGAAATTTACGGAACACAATTAAGCAGACACGTAATATGAGAGTTCTAAAATAAGAGGAGAAAGGGCCTGAGAGATTATTTAAAGAAACAATGGCTGAAAACTTACCAAGTAGGATACACCAAAAGAGACCCACATTGAGACACATTATAATCAAACTGTCAAAAGTCAGAGAACTTTTTTTTTGAGGAATCTTGAAAGTAGCAAGGAAAAATGACTTGCCACATTAGGAATTCTCAATAGTTCATTAGCACATTTCTCAGGAGAAACCTGGAAGTCAAAAAACAGTGAGATATTAATTTTAAGTAAAAAAAAATTGAATTGAGAGCTCTATATCTGGCAAAATTGTCCTTCAAAAAAAGGGTGAAATTATGACATTCTCATAAGCACAACCTAAAGGAGTCCATTACCTGTAGATCATCCCTAGAAAAACACCAAAGGAAATCCTTCAGGCTGGATAAAAGAATGCTAGACAGTAACTTGAAGCCATATTAAGATATAAATATCTCTAGTAAAGTAATAAAATAAGCAAATATAAAATCCATTAATTTTATAACTTTGGTTCATAACTCCACTTTTTATATTCTATAGAATATTTTTAAAAAGCACACCAATTATAAATCTATGTTAATGGTTATATATATATATATATATATATATACATAAAATATATATAATTTGTGACTTCAATAGCATAAACTGGAGGTGGCAAAACTATAAAGGAGTAGTTTTTGTTGGAGTTAATATGTATATAATTTAAAGTAAATTGTCACAACTTTAAGATATTATATGTAATCTTCATGGTAAATACAGAAAATATCTTTTACAATAGAAAATATCAACAAACCCTGAAATTGGTTTTTCAAAATGAACAATAAAATTTACAAACATTTAGCTAGATAAATGATAATAAAAGAGAAAAAAACCCAAATAAAATCAGAAATGAAAGAACGGATATTACTACAAAATTTATAGAAATAAGAATAATTATATATAGAGTATTATGGAAGGAAGTTTAACTTTGGGTGGTAAACAAACAATATAATATACATATGATTTGAATTGTACACTTGAAACCTATATAATTTTATTAACCAATGTCATGCCAATAAATTTAATTAAAAAGAGTACTATGAACAATAGTATGTAAACAAAACTGCCTAACATAGAAAATATGTGCAAATTCTTAGAAACACAACTACCAGAACTGAAACATACAAAATAGAAAATCTGTATATATCTATAACTCATAATGAAATTGAATCAGTAATCAAAAATCTCCCAACAAAGAAAAATTTAGGACCAAATGGCTTACTTGATGAATTGTACGAAGCATTTAAAGAACACCAGTCTTTCTCAAACTCTTTCCAAAAACTGAAGAGGAGGAGATGCTTCCTACCTCATTTTATGAAGCCTGAATTACCCTGATGCCAAAACTGAAAAAGATTACGCAAGAAAAGAAATTACAGGTGAAAAATGTTCTGTGAATATTAATAAAAATATTTAATAAATAAAAAATTAAATTTAATAGCATATTAAAAAGATTATTTACCATAACCAACTGATATTTATTCTTGGAATTCAATGATGGTTCAACATGCAAAAATCAATCAATGCAGTACACCACATTTGCAGAATGAAGGGAAAGAATATGATTATTTCAACTGATGCAGGAAAAGTATTTGACAAAATTTAACATCCTTTAATGATAAAAACAGTCAACTAACTAGGGATACAAATAAACTAGTTTAACATAATAAAGCGAATGTATGAAAACCCACAGCTAATATCGTACTCAGTGGTCAATGGCTCAAAGATTCCTTTAAAACAAGGGACAAAACAAGGATTCTCACTTTCACTGCTTCTATTCAAAATAGCATTCAGTGACATAACCAGAACATCTAGGCAAGAAAATAAATAAAAGGTATCCAGATTTGAAATCAAGAGGTAAGACTATCTCTGCATTTAAAATAAACTTGTATGTAAAAAGTACTAAACACACTGAACAACACAAAATGTTAGAACAAATAAATAAATTCAAGCAGAAACATGATAAAAAATACACATACAAAAATAAGTTGCATTCTATAAGCTGATAATAAACAATCCTAAAAGAAAATTAAGACAATAATTACATTCACAATAGCTATCGAAAGAATAAACTACTTAGGAATAAACTAAACCAAGCAAGTGAAAGACTTATAGACTCAAAACAAAAACACAGCTGAAAGAAATTAGACACCAATAAATGAAAAAACATTCTGTATTGTTAAGATTCAATATAAACCAAAGCAATCTACAGATTCACTACAACCTCTTATCAAATCCTAGTGAGCGCTTTTTTTCAGAAAGAGAAAAAATGATCTTAAAATTCATGTGGAATCATAAGAGATCTAATCATCAAAACAATCTTGAAAAAGAACAAAGTTGAAAGTCTAACACTTCCTGATATTAAAGTTGCTGCAAAACTATAGTAATAAAACAGTGGGGAGCTTAACTCAAAAGAACCATTGAGGTAAAGCCAGTCAGTCCACATTTATTCGTAGAGATAAATGCACCCTGATACCTTGCAGTATTATTCATGGTGGCCAAGGCACGAAAAATAAACCAAAGCGTCCTGCAATAGATGATTGAATAAAGAAGATGTACATATATACAATGGATTATTACTCAGCCATCAGAAAAGATGAAATACTGCCATTTGTAACACATGGATGGATCTTGAAATAATCATGCTAAGTAAAATAAATCAGACAGAAAAAGTTGAGAACCATATGATTTTACTTATATGTGGGATATAAAACTGAAAAGCAACAAATGAAAAAGACAAACAGAAATTCATACACATAGACAACAGTTTAGTGGTTAGCAAAGAGAAACAGAGGAGAGGGGAAGTAGAAAAGTGTAAAGGAAGTGAACTATATGGTGATGGAAGGAGATTTGACTTTGGTGGTGAACATACAATGCAATATACAGATAACATATTATAGATTTGTATACTGAAAACACATAGTTTTATTAATCAATGCCATCTCAATAAAGTTAATAAAAACAAACAAACAAATAAATAAATAAATGTATTTAAAATTTTAAAAACTTTCAAAACTGCATTCCATAGGAAACATTGACAGTACTACATTAAAATGTGGAGTGTTTGATCCACTGATATGAGACAGAGTAGATTTTAAATAGTTTTCTTCTTTCATAGAGCCAGTGGCAGCTTTGTCATCAAAGAAAGTGTCTTTGCAAATTACACGACAGAGGTTAAAAGTCAAAATGTCTAAACAGAAGCAGATAATAGCAATAGTTAATATCGTTATACCTTGCACCATGTTAAAAATTTGAACTTAAAAATGACTTAAAAATGAATATAAATCATGAATGTCTTATTAGATATCTTATGCTCTACTTCTTGGCATGTTCAACTTTGAAAATGTATGAAAATTATTCCCTTTCCAGCTTTAAATCAGTATGCGAGTAACATCTTGAATTATCATAGGAGACTAACAAAATTACAGTGGTTTTCACTTAAATGAATACCTGTTAAACAGCTAACATGCTTTTGCTGAACATTTGTTCCATGAACCAAACAAAAACAAACACAGAAAATACATGTATAGACATTTTAAATGAATATTGAAAGTGCTATTGGTTTAAACACACACAGATACACAGATGGAAAAAAAAAGATTCCAAAGGAAAAGCAAAGGGAAAAACATGACGATAAAAAAGAAGAAAATAACAAAACTGTGTATTGCGCGCATACTTGAATTTAACCTTTTTTTTAAATATGAAGCTTGCCAAATAGTCTTCATAGAAAGGCTTGGAAATGCATCAGTAGTTTATTTCAAGTTAATTGAAATTAAAAGAAAAAAGAACAGCAACAAATTAAAAGTCAAAAAAAATGGCAAAATTGAGTTCTTACCTACTAACTGTTATTTCTGACAGAACCATTACATTTTTCCTGCTGTTGCAACTTATATGCCATCACAAAATAATTTTTGGAGAAGATTTTAATAAAAATTGAAGGTCTTCATTTGCTCATTATTCTTGCTTAAAAAAACAATTAGATTTCACAATATGCGTGTTAGTGTATCTGCTCTTTTAAGCAAGAAAGATGTATCCATTCATTAAAAGATAATTTCTGAGTTGCACGTATGTGTGTGTTGATAAACCTTAGTTAATACAATAAATTCAAAGTCATTTCTAAAAACCATAATAATAACATAACATTTCAATACAAACAGCCTTTTCTATTTCATTTTGAACAAGAAAAAAGCCAATTTATTTAGAAAAAAATATTTTAAAGATCATGAGAAGTAGCCATTTGGTGACTGCCTTAAGATATTTTTGCTTTTGACCTATAAGAAAGCTCACAAAAAAACATTGTTCAATCATAATGTTGTGGTATTGAGACATGTTTTTTTTTTATGTAGTCCCTAAGCAATATTTGTTTTAACTGATGATAGCCCCTTTCCCTCAGTAGTGAAGTTATAAAATGTATGGGTTATGTCAGAGATGAAGATTATATGAACAAGGGAAACTACCACCCTATAATTCCTGTTAGAACTTCCCTGGTTACCTCTTTGTTCTAGTCTTAAAAATTAGTAGTCTTGCCCGAATGTTACCAGATAGTTGACCAGGATCTTGTCAACGTCATGAAAAATAATTCATAGACAGTGAAGGTGATGAAGCAATGGCTAAGTTCATTGGAAACAAAAGTACACGCTTAAAAGCAAAAAGTACACTTTCAGATAGAAGAGTAGGCAAGCTCAAGAGGGTTTTTGTCTATTGTTCTAAAGAGTGGAATATTCATAGGTTTGGGTGGTCTTTTTCTCAGAAAGAAGGTGGTTTTCTTGGATTCAGGGGTACACAACTTTCTTGCTATGTTTAGTTTTTACAGAACTGTCATCACCTCAGATGCATGCTGGTACAGTTTTAACTGCAAAGCAAATTTATTATAATAGCTCTGTAATGAAGGAAGAATTAAACCAAGGGTGACTGAGGTCTGGTCTGCACATGTGTCTTTGTGGGAAAGACCACCTGTGTCTCCGGTCCAGGATGCTGTGGGCTTTGAGCTCCTCTAAGGGCCTATCAGGGCTTATGGCAACCACATTTGTGCCCTTGTGGGTTTCTCTCTTTTCTGCTCATATCTATCTGCCTACTCTAACACAAAGAAGTTGCAATTATGCATTTTACTTTTTTATAGTCTATGGTACTTGCAAAAAACTGCTCCAATCCCACTTTATTTCATGACTTAATCCAAAGTATTTTAATCACTGTCACATTCCTTGTATTCCATTCTTTCTGCTTTGACTTTGACTAAACACATATTTAGAAAACATGACCTAGATGAGTAAATATATATTTGTTCATTCATATATGCAATATGTTATTGTTAAATAGGTTGGTAATTTAAAAAACTGTAGGAAGAACGAGTCTGTACACATAAAATAATACAAAGAACAAGTCTGTACACATAAAATAATACAAAGAGGAAAAGGATTAAAATTTTGATATAAAATAGCCTAGAAATGATTTCATTTCTTTCTCACGTTAAATACTCTGAGAGATCTATGTAACTATAAACCATTTTGAAAATAATATATTTTATTTTTGTCTTAATCCTTGATTATTCTTCTTTTAAATTATTTCTATTTTCAATTACAGTTGAAATTCAATATTATTTTATATTAATTTCAGGTGTGCAGCATAGTGGTTAGACATTTATATAATTTACAAAGTGATGTCTCTAATTAGTCTAGTACCATCTGGCACCATACATAGTTATTGTAGCATTATTGACTATATTCTCTAGCTGTATTTTATATCCCTGACTGTTTTATAACAACCAATTTTTACTTCTTAATCCCCTTTTTAAGTGATTAGTATCACATGATCTAAAATATGTGTTCCCACATAAAGTAATGTTGTTCTGATCATTCTAGTGTATTTCAAATTGTTTATCTTTCATTTTTGGCTCATGTTAAATTTGGAAGTCTTACCTGGGAATTATTTATTTCATTTTTGTCTCTTATTCATGTGTGGAGTTCACAGTACACTAACATTTAAATTAGCAGCAAATTGAACTTTGATTAAAAAGTGAGATGCAATGTGAATGATATATTTTTATAAATTTTTTAATCTCAGTTGATACTTGCTTCCAGAAATCATGTAAAAAATGATACAAGTTTTAACTTAGTTTCTTTTTGCCATAAAAGTTAAAATGTATTCTTTAAATCACTAATTTGTTTGTCAAGGAAGAACTGTATGCTTTATGAAATTATATTTTTTATGTCAGTGTGATAATTAAGAGAAAAAAAGACTTTCCTAGTTTCCTCTTATTTATTTAATCTGTTTTCAAGGAACAAGGAGATTGCTTGTATTTGTTCCATTTAGTATTTATTATGCATTGTTAATAGTTCTAAAACAATACAGTAAGTATTGAGGGAATAAGATCTCATACAAAAAGGTAAAAAAATGACCAGGGCATTAAATAATTGAGACTATTTAAACAGATTATATTGGAGGAAAGAAAAATGGCAGGCAAAATAACTTATATGAAGTTACAAAAAAATAGAGTACAATGGTAATTAATATTGCTAAAAGAGTGAAAATACATGCTCAGAAATTATTTCAAAATGCAGTTAATCAAAAAATGCAGTTAATCAAAGGATGAACACAAAGAGAAAGAATATTATTCTAACTAACTAGAATTACATAATTAATGACTTACTAAGTTTATTTACTTGTTAATAATGGGAAAATATCTTTGAAAGGCCAACATAGACATGATTTTTAAATGTTTTCAGTTTTCAAAAACATTGTACATAATTGACCGTAGATAGTGATATGAAAAAAAACTAAGGTATGAGAAAACTTAGCTTATATTCTTTTAAAGCTTGGAATTATATTCAGTTGATTTATGTTTTTACAATTCAAAGAATATCATAGCTTTATACATTTTATGTATATTCAAATATTTCTCTAAATTTCACTTAAGGAAATTTTCAAAGGTAATTAATTAGGCAGTCCAAGGTTTTATCTGATTATTATTCAGAAAAAGTAAAGCTTCTAAAATAAAATTCCACATATCAAAGACTTTATTGATTGAAAGTTTTCAAAGTGAAAATTTATATATGACTGGTGTATGTGTGAATTTATTATATCTACAAGTTATTATAATTAAAAATAACTTACAAGTGGGCGGCTATGAGTGAGTTATGAAAGGTTTTCAGTTATAAGAGTAAATAATGTTTCCAGAGTTTTCTCAATTAAATATATTGTTCAGTCTACAGCCATGCCATCCTGAACAAACCTAATTCCGTCTGATCTCGGAAGCAAAGCAGGGTTGGGCATGGTTAGTACTTGGATGGGAGACCACCTAGGAAGACCAGGTGCTGTAGGTGTAAAAAATAAAAGTAAAAAAATAAGGGATTGTAAGCTGACAAGGTCCTTGCAATCTGTGAGGTCAACCAAGTGTTGCATTGCTAAAAAATAAAAAGATATGTTGTTTGTGTAAATTTCACAGCATTAAGAAATCAGTTGTTTCTAAGTGTTACACATGGTACTATCTTAAGTCAGTTCAACTAATAACAGAGGAGAACTTTTTTTTTTTTGGTGTTTTATTTTTTATCATTTTTTTAAAAATTAATTAATTTATTTTTTATGGTGGCATTGGTTAATGAAACCCAATAAGTTTCAGCTGTACACTTTAAGAGTAAGGCATATATATATATATATATATATATTATTATATATATATATTTACACTGTGTGTTCACCTCTCGAAGTGAGATTTCTTTCTGTCACACATATTTGACCCCTTTTACCCCATCTACTCCCCCCTCCTCCACGCTCTGGTAACCACTAGTCTATTGTCCATGTCCATGAGTCTTTGTTTGTCCTGTTCATTTGTTGCTTTTAGATTTATATCCCACATAAAAATATATCATGTGGTTTTCAAATTTTTATGTCTGGCTTATTTCACTTAGCATGATTATCTTGAGATCTATCCATGTTTTCATGATTGACATTATTTCATCTCTTCTTATGGCTGAGTAATATCCCATTGTATTATGTACCACAGCTTCTTTAGCATCATCTATCGCAGGACACTTCAGTTGCTTCCATGTCCTGGTCACTATGAATAATGCTGCTATGAATATCGGTGTGCAAATATCTTTTCAGATATGCGTTTTCAAGTTTTGAGGGTAAATATCCAGTAGAGAAGATTGCTGGATCATACAGTAGATCAGTTCTTAGTTTTTTGAGGAACCTCTATACTGTTTTCCATTGTGGCTGTACCAATTTGCAGTCTCACCAGCAGTGCCTGAAGGTTCTTTTTTCTCCGCAGGAGGATAACTTTTTTTGTCAAGTGTAATTTTGCGAGACAATAGACATCTCATAGTTTGGATTTCAAGATTAATGCATGCATTTAAAATAAACATCTTTCCTCCTGAGTAATCCAAGTTAGGAGAAAGAGGATAAATGATCATCTGTCAAAGAAAATATAATGGACGAGATGGTAGGACTTGGATATTTCCAATAGAGAGCATCCATAAAATAACCATAATTTAATTTCCAGATATTATTAGCAGTCAAGTTGCCTCTGAAATTTGAATTAACAAACAAGTGAAATTATTAAATTGTTTATCTATATCTATATTCTATCAATCTACCCACATATATACTAAACACACACACATATATGTGTGTGCATATATATGTATATATATACATGCACACACACACACACACACACACACACACACACATATATTAATAGATAGATTCTGTACTATTCTCAGTTTAGGACATTCATATATATAAGACTTACTTCTCTCTACTTTTTGTATTAGCTCTAAAATTTTTTTAAAAAAGTAATTCATTCACTAACTTAGCATGGAACTCTGATGCGAGTGTTCAAATATTAAATTACAAAACACTTAAGATCTAAATAGGGTCATTATCCAGAACAGTTCACTCAGTAATCCTTGGTTAAGATTTTAAGCACTTATGTACTGTGGAAGGAATTATAACACCATAACATCACTGCTGTTTTTTTTTTTTTTAAATTCTACATTATTTGCAGCTTCTTCTGTGAATATTTGTATTTGTTTGATATAATAGGTTCAGTTATCATCCACTACAGTACTGATGTACCTCTTAAGATAAATAGACCAGGTTTATTGGACGTATCCTACACCAACCAACCCTTAAGTATTGTGTCTAAATAGGCCTATTTGGATTTGAGTGTTCACTTGTCATAGAAACACTCAACACAATCACGGAAGCCTTTCTATAAATATAATATATTATGTATATTACATATTATGCATATGTATGTATATATGTATATATATTTTTTCTTTGTTGCAACAATTCCCATTTTATTGAAAAGCATTTTGGGGTGACATAGAAATATATCCTATTAAGAAGCTACAAGTATAAGAATGGTTTATTTAAACTGAATTTAAAGACAGATGTTTGAGAAATAATTTAGTTTCTGAAGGACAATAATTATTACTTCTGTTTATCACCATTAATTACTAAAAGGACTACAAATTATTCTCAAACAAAACCATATTCTTTTTCAGTGTAGATTCACTAAATTGTAGGAAAATGCCAAAGTCTCCACTATAAAAAAAAAAGAATGTTAAATAATGTGGAGTCTAACAACCAGTGAGCAACCACAGTATTAAGAATATAGAATTTTATGCTGAAGTGGCAAATATAATTCTGATTCTGCGCCATGCTGTGTTTGATGCATACAAAATATTTTTATGAAACTCTTGTTTTTGTCTCTGATAATCTTGTCTCTACCCAGGTAATCATACAGCCTCCAAGAAAAAAAAAATGTATGTGCATGGAAGAGGTCCTTAGGGGCAAGGGGGAGATTAAACATAGAAATGTTTAATCTGGGAACTATAGGGAATATAGTCTTTATTCCCTCCTGAAGTGTCATTAAGGCCTATATCTAAATAATGTGGTTTATTGATAAATTGAACAAAATGTCTCAAGTACAGTAGTCCCTCCTGATCCATAGTTTTGCTTTCTGTAGTTTCAGTTATCTGCAGTCAACATCGGTCTAAAAATATTAAGTAGGCAATTCCATAAATAAAAAAAATCATAAATTTTAAATGACACAGTATTGTGAGTAGCTCTATAAAATCTTGAGGCATCTTGCTACATCCTGCAAGGAAGGTGAGTCATCTCTTTGTCCAGTGTAGCTATGCTATAGACGTTACCCGCCTATTAGTCACTTAGCCTTCTTGGTTATCAGACTAACTGTAAGTGGTATTGGAGTTCTTGTGTTCAAGTAACCCTTATTTTACTTAATAAGGGCCCAAGAGCCTTATTGCGATTCTAGCAATTAGTATATGCCAAAAGATCTTCATTTAATTGAAAAGGTGGAAGTTCTCAACTTAATAAGGAAAGAAAAAAAAAAAACTTTGCTCAGTTTGCTGAGATCTACAGTAAGAATGAATCTTTTATTTGTAAAATTTTGAAGAAAGAAAAAGAAATAATGCTTAATGGTGAAAAACTAGAAACCTTCTCTCTAAGATCAGGAACAAGACAAGGCTGCCCACTATCACCACTATTATTCAATATAGTATTAGAAGTCCTAGACAGAACATCAGGTGAGAGAAAGAAATAAGAGGTGTCCAGATAGGGAATGAAGAAATCAAGTTGTCACATTTTTGCACCTGACATGATTCTCTACATAGAAAACCCTAAAGACTCCACAAAAAGGAACTATTAAAAACAATAAACAGATACAATAAAGTTGCAGGACACAAAACAAGTACACAAAAATCCATAGTGTTCCTATACACTAACAATGAATTTTTCAGAAAAAAAAATATTTTGCAAATGAAAGAAAAAATAAAATAGCAATAAAACTAATAAAGCATGTGAAGGATTTATACACTGAAAACTATAAGACATTATTAAGAATTGAAGAAGACACAGATAAATGGAGACATCCTTTGTGTTCATGGATTGAAAAATCAATATAGTTAAAATGACCTTATTACCTAAAGCATTATAGAAATTTAATATAATCCTCATCAAAATCCCAATAGTATTTAAAAAAATCATCAGAAATTTATGGGAGCACAAAAGACCCTGAATAACCAAAGTAATCCTGAGAAAAATAGAGCAAGGTCAGAGGTATCACACTCCTGACTTCAATTACATTACACAGTGGCACTAATTAAAATAGCATGGTAATGGCAGAAAAAGAGACACAGAGAATAATGGTAAAGAATCAAGAGTCATAAAATAAAGCTCTCTATATATGAGCAAATAATTTTCAACAAAGTAGTCAATCACATACAATGGAGAAAGGAAAGCCTCTTCAATATATGATGCTGTGAAAACTGGAAAGCCACATGCAAAAGAATAAAACTAGACCACTATCTGTCTTCAACACAAAAATTAACTCAAATGAGTAAAAAACCTAAATATAAAAACTGAAACAATCAATTGCATAGATGAAACACACATGCTAAACTTATGGACCTTGGATTTAGAGAAGATTTTATGAAATTACCTCAAAGGCAAGGGAAGTAAAAGCAAAATAAATGAAACTAAACTAAAAAGTTTCCACACAACAACAACAAAAAAGTTATCAATAAAGCAAAAAAGCAACTGTCTGAATAGGGTAATATATTTACAAACACCATCTCTAATAAGGACCTAATATCCAAAATATACAAAAAACTCATATAACTCAACAACCAAAAAACAATCAATTTAAAAATGGGCAGAAGAACTGAATAGACATCCCTTTTAAGAAGACATACAATTAGCCAACAGATCTATGGAAAGATGCTCAACATCAATAGCTATTAGAGAAATGCAAATCAAAACTGCAATGAGCTATTACCTCATACCTGTTAGAATGATTGTCATCAACTGATCAAACAATAACAAGTGTCGAAGAGGTTGTGTGGAAAAGGAACCTCATACACTGCTGGTGGGAATATAAATTAGTAACACCATTATGGAAAATAGTATGGAGTTTCCTCATTATACTAAGAATAGAATTACCATATGAACCAGTAATCCCTCTTCTGGGTATTTACGCAAAAACTTGAAAACATTTATCCCAAAGATATATGCACACCAATGTTCATAGCAGCATTATTCATGCTGTCTAGGACATGGAAGAAACAGAAGTGTCCTACAACAGAGATTGAATAAAGAAGAGATGGTACATATATGTAATGGAATATCACTAACCATAAGAAAGAATGAAATACTGCCATTTGCACCAACATGGATTGATCTTGAAATTTATCATGCTAAGTAAAATAAGTTAGATAGAAGTTGAGAATCACTTAATTTCACTAATATGTGGTATATAAACTAAAAGTAATGGAAAAAAACAGACAAACAAGACTCATGGACACAGACAGTGAATTAGTGGTTACTAGAGCAAAGGGGTGGGGGTGAGGTAGATAGGGTAAAAGGGATCAAATACTTAGTGACGCAAGGAAATTTAGCTTTGGTCAGTAAACAAACAAATCAAATACACGAATAATGTATTGTTGACTTATACACTTGAAAATTATTTGATTTTATTAACCAATGCTATCTTCAATAATTAAAATGTATTGAATAAAACCAAAGAAAAAAATTAAGAAAAAAAAGAGAAATTTTCACTTTACCTGATATTATGAATATAGTCTTCTTTATCTTTTTATAATTAAATTTATTGTGGTGACATTGGCAAAAAAATAGTTTTCAAAGTGTACAATTTAATATCATTTCATATGTAGTTTGCATTATGTGTTTACCACACAATTTTCTATTACCATATTTGACCCCTTTTACCCTTATCTGCTTCCTCCCCTTCCTCTTTTCCCTGATGAACTGTTGTTCGTGTCCATGTGCTTTCATTTGTTTGTTTTGTTTGTTTGTTTTTTTGTTTTCAGTGAATCGTATGGTTCTCAATTTTTTTCTGACTTATTTCACTTAGCATGATAATCTCAAGATCCATCTATGCATTGCAAATAACAGTATTTCAATTTTTTTCGGGTTTTTCTATCTTTATTGAAATATAATAGGTAATTAGAGATAATTAGTTGCTTATATTTACATTGTACAATTCAATGATTTTTTTTCAATTATAGTTGACATTCAATAATATACCAGTTTCAGTTGTACAGCATAGTGATTAGAGACCCATATAAATTGCAAAGCAAACACCCACTAAATCTAGTACTCTTCTTCCCCTTTACATATTTATTACATTATTACCATCATCCTCATGCTACACTAGACATCTCCATGTCTATTCTGAACCTATCCATTAGTGCTTCTTAATCCCTTTGCCTTTTTTGTCAAATTCCTTCCTGTCTAGTATCTCTCAAAATATTTTTTTGTATCTATAGTTTATTTCCACTTTTGTTGTTGTTATTGATTTTTGTTCTTTAGATTCCACATACATATGAAATAATGTGATATTTGTCTGTATTCAACCCACTTCATTCAATTCAATACCCTCTATGTCCATCAAGACAATCTATTTTTCTATACCCTTCCTTTTAGTCTCTGTGTGTCTTTTAATCTAAAGTGAGTCTTTTGTAGGCAGTATATGTAGGGGTCTTGGTTTCTTACCCATTCACCCACTCTATCTTTTTGTTAGAGCATTTCATTATTTTCCCTTTGGGGTACTTTTTGATAGGAATGTAGTTATTACCATTCTTTATTCCTGTGTTTGATACATATTTTTTCTTCTTAAAGAAGTCCGTCCAACAATTCCTGTAATACTGGCTTGGTGGTGATAAATTCCTTTGGCTTTCTTTTGTCTGGGAAGCTCTTTATCTGACTTTCGACTCTAAATGATAGCAAAGCTAGATAAAGTATTCTTGGTTGTAGATATTGGGTTTTCATCACATCAAATATTTTGTGCCAAACTCTTCTGTCCTGCATGGTTTTTTTAAATAAAATATGAGAAATCAACTGGCAGTCTTATAGGTGCTCCCTTGTAGGTAACTAAAAGCTTTTCTCTTGCTGCTTTTAAGATTCTTTCTTTGTATTTACCTTTGACATTTTAATTATGAATGTGTCATGATATGGACCCCTTTTGGTTCCTGGTTTTTGGGATCATCTTAGCTTCCTGAGGTTTATGTCTATTTCCTTCCCAGGTTGGGGAAGTTTTCCATCATTATTTCTTTAAATAGTTCTTTAATGCATTGTTTTCCTGCAGGTACTCCTATGACACGGATATTTTTTACATTGAATAGTGTTCCATAAACACCTTAAATTATTATTATAGTCTTGGCATTTTTTTTTTGTCATCATTCTGATTGAGTGTCCTTGACTTTTCCATCCTCTATATAGATCATTTGATCCTTTTCTTTATTCACTTCATTTATTCCATTTAATGTACTTCTCATCTCAGATAAAGTGTACTTCATTTCAGACTGGTTCTCTTTAATAATTTTCATTTCCATTTTTGTTTTTTTAATCTCTTTGTTAAAGTTCTCACTGAGTTCATCTAGTCTTCCCCTAAGCTCATTGAGCATTTTTACAACCAGTGTTTTGAACTCTACATCTGTTAGATTGTTTGACTCCATTATTCCTTGATCTCTGTTCTGTACTCTCATATGAATTCTGCTTCTTTGTCTTCCAAATTTGCTTGTTTTTCTGTGTCTGTTTCTATGTACTAAACAAAGCTCTTAAGTTTCCTGGTCCTATTAATGTGGCTTTCTGTGGTAGGTGTGCCATAGCACAGTCCTGGGAGGTAGCAGCAGGCCAGATTTAGCCCCAGCCTGGGCCCAGGGCCACCTGTTAAGATTCAGCAAACAATCTGCTGATGCTGTGCCTATAGTTGCCTCAAAAGGCCACAGCAGAAACTGAGAACAGCTTCCACCAGTGTGAGTCTAGGAGCTGCTCAGCAAGGTGCAAATGAATAAGTGAGAATAAACCTGATGTGGCTTGGGTGGGGCCATGAGTTGGGGGAGGCGAAATTTCAAGGAAACCTCTTGGCTGAATGACTTCTGTTATCCAGTTTAATGACATCTCCCCAATGGTGGGCTGAGTCTGCATTGGAGTGGGGAGGGCTTTAATAGAGGACAGTGGATACTGCCAGGAATTCTGTATGGAGTGAGTCTCCCTTCAGCCCTCACTCCAGCAACTCAGTGTTCCCTTTAAGTCTCTGGTGCCTTTGCACAGCAAACCGGTGCTGGTACTCAGAGCAAGCAGGTCCATAACTGCAAAGTCTGCTTGCAGACGTGGCCTCTTTAAGAGGCATCTCCAGCTGCAGGCTGCTGATGCTATGGCCTCTGTCCCACTCAGCTCCTCGGACTGGGCAGCCTCATGTCCTTGTCCTCTCCTACCTCTGCCATTGCAAGGTGATTTCTTAGTTCTCACCCTAGTTTTATGGCTTGTTCATCTAGATCCCAGGCGATTTTCCTTGCTTTTTGCTCCTTATTTCTGTCACAACTTTGTTTTGGTGGCCAGAGCGATGAACAGAGACTCAATCATCTACACCAGTTTTTTCCTGACTTCAGTATTTCATCTTTTCTTATGGCTGAGTAATATTCCATTGTACATACCTGAGCCTTTTGTCTCTATCTATCTATCTATCTATCTATCTATCTATCTATCTATCATCTATCATCTATTGATTTAATCTTTAAATTTCATTTTATTATTAGTTTCAAATATGCAGTCCATTGGTTAGACATTTATGTAGTTTCTAAAACAATCTCCTTAATTGCTCTTTCACTCCTCTGGCTCTCTACCTAGCCATCACATTAATGTTAACTGCACTCCTTAACAACATGCTCCCATCTGTATGACCATCTATCAACTACTAATATGTACTTCTTTAACCTGTCAATCCTTTCTCCCAGCCCCACAAACCCTTTCCCATCTGGCTGTCACCAGATTGTCCTTCATATTTGTAAGTCTGTTTTTGATTAGTTTGTTCTTTTTGTTCCTTAGATTCTGCATATAAGTGAAATCATATGGTATTTATCTTTCTCTGTCTGACTTATTTCACTCAGCATAATACCCTCTAGGTCCATCCATGTCATTGCAAAGGTAAGATTTCATTTTTAGGATGGCTAAATAATATTCCATTGTATATATATATATATATATATCACATCTTCTTTATCCAATCATCTAAAATTTACATTACTTTATATTTAGCACACAATAAAAAAATCATATATGATACACATATAATCTATTTTGTGTGTTGTGAGGTAGTGGTCAAATCTCATTTCCTATATAGTTACCCATCTGTATCTATGCCTTTACCATAAGTAGAAATCTGGAAAAAACATTTTTAATGTACATCTTTTGCAATTTCATTACTTAAGAGTTTATTTGGTTGGCTTCAGCAAAAGCATGAAAGTCATTTGGTCATAAACCTAAAGGCATATACCAAAAGTATACCTAAGTTCTCACTGCTATGATTCAGACAGAATTTATGGGTCAATTTAACTTATGGATTATGCTACAGACCTCAAATTATGACTAGAGTATTGTGAAGAACCAGACATTTTAGGCTTGCTCTAATTTTCATATATCTCCTCATATATGCCATGCCAAAGAACTCAAGATAGGGCTTTGGAATTTTACCAAGGCAACAAAAAAAAGCGATTATGAAAATCACCCTGGAGAGTACTCAATCAAGGGAAAATAAAACATGTGGGGTTTTTTTTTTTTGGAAATTTACATCCCTTATCTCAGCTATGAATTTTTCAAGGGTTTAATTGTATTTTTCTCCAATTTAAAGGATTCCATGAGCTATGTGTGTTAATTATAAACATGCTGTTTTCGTTATGCTAGCTTAGATTTATTTTAACAACTACAAAAAGAATAGCATATATAATATTCACAATATCTTATGTTGATATAAATATGAATGACTTTAGGAGTAAAGTGTGTTTTTTGATGTGTGAACCTTAAAGATATAGTTTTAGAACTAATTGTTTTATGTCTCTGTAGGGAAATATGATTTTCAAACATCAATAGAAATCAGAAGGGAATCTGAAAACATGTAGAAGGAGTAGCTAAAATCTTGACTAAATATAACTTTCAAATTGCACACATTGTATGTGCTTTACATTATCCTTTTTATTTAATTCCTTTCTCAGAGACTCCAGAAATTACACAGGTGTGAGAAGGTATCTCATTGTAGTTTTGATTTGCATGTCCCTAATTGCTAGTGCAATCGAACATCTTTTCATATGTCCGTTGGCCATGTATATGTCTCCTTGATAACAGTGTCTGTTTAGGTCCTCTGCCCACTTTTGACTGGATCATTTGTTTTGTTGTACATTTTGGATATTAGGCCCTTATTGGAGGCATAGCTTGCAAATATATTTTCCCATTCATTTGGTTGTCCATTTTTAAATTGGATTGGTTCTTTTTCTTATTGTTGAGTAGTATGAATTCTTTGTATATTTAGGATAGTAGGCCCTTGTAGGAGATATTTGCAAATATCTTCTCCCATTTAAATGGTGGCCTCTTTGCCTTGTTGATGGTTTCCTTTGCTGTGCAGAAAGCTTTTTAGTTTGATATGGTCCCATTCATTTATTTTTGCTTTGACTTCCCTTGCCTTTAAGGTTGAATTCATAAAACCCTCTTTAAATCCAAGGTTCATGAGTTTAGTACCTATATTTTCTTCTTTACAGTTTACTGTTTCAGTTCTTATATTTAGTTCTTTGATTAATTTTTGAGTTAATTTTGGTGTACAGTGACAGATAGCAGTCTGTCTGTCTTTCTTTCTTTCTTTCTTTCTTTCTTTCTTTCTTCTTTCTTTCTTTCTTTCTTTCTTTCTTTCTTTCTTTCTTTCTCTCTCTCTCTCTCTCTCTCTCTCTCTCTCTCTCCTCTTCTCTCTCTCTGTGCATGTGGATTTCTAATCTTCCCACCTCCATTTATTAAAGAGGCTTTCTTTTCTCCACTGTATGTTTTTGGCTTCTTTCTCAAAAACTTATTTGCCCATATATACGTGGGTTTATTTCTGGGCTCCCAATTCTGTTCCATTGGTCTTTGTGTGTGCTTTTCTGCCAATATCATGCTGTTTAGATTATTGTCATTTGGTATTATAATTTCAAGTCAGGCAGTATAATACTCCCAGCCTTATTCTTTTTATTCAAGAATAGCTTTGGCTTTTTGGGGTCTTTTGTGATTTCATACAAATCTGATGACTTTTTTTCTATTTCTTGAAAAAGTGCCTTAGGGATTTTGATGAAGATTGCATTAAATCTGTATAATGCTTTTGATAATAAAGTCATTTAACTCTGTTCATTTTTCCAGTCCATGAAAATGAAATATCTTACCATTTCTTTGTGTCTTCTTCAATTTATTTTAATAATGTCTTATAGTTTTAAGTGTATAGGTCTTTCACATACTTGGCTAGGCTTGTTCTAGGTATTTTATTCTCTTTGTTGCAATTGCAGAAGGAATTGTTTTTACAGTAATCTTATATGCTGCAACCCTGATGAACTTGTTTATTAGTGCTAACAGTATCTTAGCAGATTCCTTCAGATTTTCTATATACAAAATTGTGTCATTCTCAAATAGAAGGAATTTTCTTCTTCTTTTTTTAATCTGCATGAATTCATTTCTTGTTCTTGCCTAATTGTCTTAGCTAGAACTTTCACTACAATGATGTCCTTCCTCATTCTTGATTGTAGAGAGAAAGTATTAGCAGAGTAGGTTTTTTTTTTTTAATCATGAAATGGTATTAGATTTGGTCAAATGATTTATCTATGTATACTGAAATTGTCATGTGGGTTTTTTTCTCATTTAATTTATTTATATGGTGTGTTATAATAATTGTGCTATCTTTTTTACATGATTTATTGGGGTAGTTTTTGTTAAGGATCTGTAAAATATATATTACTTTGTTGTTTCTTGCAATGTCTTTGTCATGTTTTTGTATCCATTATTGCTGTATATATTAACTCTATATATGTTGGACCAAACAACACATTTTTATAATTATCATTTTGTATAATTTTTGTCTTCTAAAGAAGCAATGAGAAAAAATGAGAATAAGTACACCTTTATAGATTTTGTCACATCAACCTTCTTTTTTACCATTTCTGATTCTCTGCATCTCTTCAAACAGCTTTGTTTCCACATTCCACATTTCCAATATTACATTTTATATGTTATAAGCACAACACTATAATTTCACATATATTGTGTTATGGAATTGATTTTTAAGTTAGTAAAGTGAAGAAAAGAAAATATAAATATGTAATTATATTGTCTTTTGTAATTACCTATAAAATAACATTACCAGTGTTCTTTATTTTTCATGTGGTTTTGAATTAATGACTGGAGTTGTTGTTTTTAGCATAGAGAACATCTTTAGTCTATCTTATTTGGCAGGTCTACTAGCAACAAATTTTTTCAGTTTTTTTTTAATCTAGAAATGTCTTTATTTTACCTCCATTTTTGCAAGTTAATTTTGCTGGATATAAGATTCTCGTTTGACAGATGTTTTTCTCAGTTTTTTTTTTTTAACATTTTGAATATGTCATCCCACTCCCTTTTGGCCTCTAGTTCTTATGAAGAGTCAGCCCTTCATCATATTGGAGTTTTCTTGTATGCAATTAATATTTTTAAGTAACTGCTTTCAAGATTTCTCTTTATATTTGCCTTTAAACTTCTTGACTGGTGTATCTGGGAGTGTATCTTTTTGCTTTTATCCTACTTATAGGTTTTAGGGTGACTTCGATATATAGTTCATCAAATTTTGAAAGTTTTTAGTAATTACTTTTTGAATATTTTTTCTCTTTATCTTATTCGTGTTCTTCTAGAACTCTCATTAAATATATATGTCTGTGCTTAATGTTGTCCCACCATGTTTTGGAGATTTTCTTCATTCTTTGTTTTCAGATTACATTCTCTATTGACCTGTCTTCAATTTTGCTAATTATTTTTGTGACAGCTCAAATATAGTGCTGTTCCACTCTACTTAGTTTTTTGTCTTATTTGTTGTATGTTTTGACCCCAGAATTTTTATTTGTTTTTATTTTATTTTTTTGATAATTTTTACCTCTTTATTGATACTCTCATAGTAACCTTTAATTATTTAAGCATGGATACTTTTTTTGTTTTTTGAACATATTTATAATAGTTACTTTGAAGACTTTCTCTGCTAAGTTAATCATCTGGGCACTTTCAAGTTAATTTTTATTGCCTACTTTTATTCCTGTGAATGTGTTATACTTCTGTTTTGTTGCACGGTTTATAGTTTTTTGTTTGTTTGTTTAAAACTAGACATTTTCTTTTGTGTTATTGTTATCATGGAATTTATTGTGATACAAAACATGACATTATACAATCTTAACTATTTTAATTGTACATTTCAGTAGTGCAATGTTAAGCATATTCACATTGTGAAAAAAGAACGTAAGAACTGTATTACCTTGTAAATCTGAAACTTTATATTCATTGAACAATACTCTACTTCCTCTCCTCTCACCGGTCCTGTTAACCGCCATTTTACTTTCTGCTTCTATGAATGTTAACTACTTCAGATTTCTCACATTAGTGGACTCATACAGTATTTGTCTTTTTGTGACTGTCTTATATTTCGCTTAGCGTGTTTTCAAGGATTATACATGTTGTAGCATGTGGCAAGATTTGTTTTTTTAAAGTCCCAATAATATTTTATTACATGCATATACAACATTCAGTTTATCCATTGACCCATCAATGAACATTTGGATTTCTTTCCTCTCTTATATTATGAATAGTGCAGCTATGTGTATGAGTATGCAAATATCTCTTCAAGAAATTCCTTCAATTCTTTTAAATTTATACCCGGATTTCTGGAATCATATAGAATTTCCATTCCTAATTTTTTAGAAAGCCTCATATTCTTTTTTATACCAATTGTACAATTTTATAACCCTACCATCAAATGTCCACCAGGATTCTAACTTCTCCATATTATTAGCAATACTTTTTTCCCATTTTTAAAGTAGATAGTGTAATGAGTGTAAGATGATATATTATTGTGGTTTTAAGTTGCATATCTCTGAAGATTAGTGATGTTGAGCATCTTTTCATATGATTATTGACCATTTGTATATCATCTTTGGAGAAATGTCTATTCAATCTCATTGCATATTTCTTTATCTGGTTATTTGATTTTTTGTTCTTCAGTTATGAGTTCTTTTTATAGAAAAAACTAGAATTATAAAATAATATTTTAAGACTTCTGGTAAGGTAGTGTAGAAGGTAGATGCCGTGCTCACCTCCTCTCAGGACTATACCAACATTACAACAAAAATACAGAACAACCATCATTAGGAGGCACCTGAATTCTGGCTGAACAGAAGTCCTACAACTGGGGACAAACATAAGAGGCCACTTTGAAACTGGTAAAAGGGGCGGAGATGCAAAATGGGCCAGTCCCACAACTATGTATGGTGGTTGAGAATCAAGAGGAATATCTTGCCTACAGAGGTCCCCCAAGAGGAGTGAACGCTCCTGGATCCACACAGGGCTACTCAGTCCAGGGTTCAAGTGCCAGGAAGAAAAGTCCCCACAATTTCTGGCTGTGAAAATTAGCAGATATTGTGGTTGAAGAAAACAGGGCTACAGTAGTTGCAGACATTTCTCTTAAAGAGCCCACACATGGATTTACTCGGTGACAGACTCACTCACTCTAAGCTCCATTTCTGGGCAGCTGGTTGAGGAGTGCCAGTGACATATGGGGAAGAACTGAGTTGTCTGGCTTCAGGGCAAGGGCTGGAGGAGCCTGAACAGAAGTGCTGGCAGAATCCCTTGTTCTTTTGTTGACCCCGCCTCACTCCTGGTATGCAGACACAGGAGGCTACCATATATGATCTCTAGCAACCTGGCTAACACAGTCACCTCTCCAGGGTGATTTCCTGAGACCCTACCTCACCTAGCTTGCAGGCCCACCCAAGCTGCCTCTAGTGGCATTTTTCATACAAATGACCTGTCTTGGCTCATGATGTGGGCTTTCCTAAAATTTCTCAAAACTTCACAAAACCTGAAGAAGTGGCATCTGACCTTGGTATGCCTGCTATCTTTTGCTGAGCAGCCCTATGCCCAGCACTAGCAGCATCCAGCTTTGATTCCTGTTGGCCTCTTGAAGCACCTCTAAACCCAGCACGAGTGGCATCCATCTGTGGATTGCTTGTTGACTTTTATCAGGTGGCCTCGGAAGTGCAATAACTACATATCTATCAACAATTATTCCAAAAAAAGTTCCAATTAAAAGACATATGGTAGCTGAATGAGTAAGAAAACTCTTACGTAGATTGCCTATAAGATTCTCACTTCAGATTGAAAGACACACACACACACACACACAACACACTGAAAGTAAAGAGATGGAAAAAAGATATTTCATAGAAATGGAAATTTAAAAAAAAAAACCTGGGGTATCTATACTTACACCATATAAAACTGACTTTAAAACAAAGGCTATAAAAAGAGACAAAGAAGAACCCAGTAATCTTACATCTGGGTATTTATCAGGAGAAACACAAAATTTTACTTTGAAGTAACCTGTGCATCCATATGTTATTGCAGCATTGTTTACAATAGCCAAGATATAGAGACACCCTGGGTGTGTATCAATGAATAAATGGATACAAAAAAAGTGATACACATATACAATGGAATATTACTCAACCATAAAACAAACAAACAAACGAACAAACAGTTAAACAAATAAAAATATTGCCATCTGCAGCAACATAGATAAACCTAAAGGGTATTTCGCTGAGTGGAGTAAGTTGAACAAAGAAAGACAAATATGATATGATTTCACTTGCATATGGAATCTAAGGAACAAAATAAACAAACAAATTAGAAACAAACTTATAGATACAGAAAACATTTTGAAGGTTGACAGATGGGAAGGGGGTTAAAGGGTGGAAAAGGGGGCAGAATTAAAATATGGAAATTGGCAGTCATAAAATAGTCCCAGAGATGTAAAGTATAGCATAAGGAATATAGTCTAGAATATTGTAATAACTCTTTATGGTGTCTGATGGGTACTAAATTTATTGGAGTAATCATTTTGTAAGTTATATAAATGTCTAATCACTATGTTGTACACCTGAAACTAATATAGTATTGTATGCCAACTATAATTTAAAAAATAAAATATATTAAAGTCTAATAAAATAATATACTGTAGCAATTGTCATTACTGATTCTCCATTAATTTTCTCTTTTTGTCCCCATTCATTGTTGCTTATATTGTTGTTTGTTTCATCATTCTTATTATTATTATTTTTTAAGCACTTTGGATGAACTAATTCTGATGTGTTTATTTCCCCTGCAGTGTGCAACCTTCAATGTCTCTAGCCAGATTTTTTCACCCTAGTTTATATCTTTCAGTCTGGCTACCTAGGGGTCACCTCTGTGTTTGCAAAAGCTGCTTACTGGTCAAATGTTTTCTTACCACTCCTTAAGAAGTTAGAGCTTTACCATTTATTCTTGGATGTGTTTGTGTCAGAGAAGGTTATCAGTGTTCAGGGAGTTTGTTTTTTTGCTCCACATTCAACCACTGACTAGTATCTTATAAGTTCACTTCTGATGGCTTCTGAAAGTGTGCAACTTGGACATACACACAGTCTTCCAGACTGCTATAGTCTGAGTGTACTTTTATTTTTAAGCTTGGCTTCCTGGAAGTTACCCTGGGTAATAGTAACTTTTTTTGTTTCATCATCATTTGATCAGCGGTTATATTTAAGCTCCTTGTGTCAGTGAGGCTTCTTCCCTATGTTGAATGATGTAAATGCGGCTTGAGCAATTTTTTTTCAAGCCTTCCCGTGTTCTGATGATTCTTTTGAGTGAGTGCAACAGAACCTATGCACACGCCTTTTTTCCACCATCAGGATTGACTGTGATCCCATAATAGTTCTTTTTGTCTGTCTCTTTCTCTGGTTCTCTCTATTAAATTTCTGATTGCTCTAATGTGTGTTTGTTCCTACTCATTTCATGTTGCTATAAGTGTCCTCTTAATTGTTCTCCATGAAGATCTCCATTGTTTTCACAACAAATGCAGACATTTAATTCTACAGGTTCTGCTTCACAAAAAGTATTTCTCTCAAGCAGAGATACCACTTGTAGTAAGAGCTGATGGTACCTAGTATTTTTGGCTTGTTCCTTCCAGCATGACATTCCATTAGCATGCAGGATAATATCTCTAAAGCCAATAAATAAATGACATACTACAAACCAATAATAAATTAATTGCACTGTCATTCTAGTCAAAAGGGGGGATTAAAACAGTCCAAATTTAATTGAGGTGTACCTTTCTATAAGTTGGTTCTCAAAAGAGTTGGTTTAACCAGTGAAGAGGTGGCATTCAGTTGCTAGTGCAAAGTAAAAGTCCCTTGTTGCTAGAACATGTTGCTAGAAAGTGAAGGTGATATTGTTGGCAGACAAGATGAGGTCTTCACAGAGTCACTTTGCCCAACAAGAGCTAATGCCTCAAGGTTCGAAGTTCTATTTAGATCAGCAGAGAGTCACCTTTTCCAGACCAAATACTCTCAGCAAGACTTTACAAACTCTTCATTTTTAAAGTTAAAATGTCCCTTAGTCACAGTTGTTCCTCCATATGTTCTTATCAATAAGCCCCTAGTGGCACCCATCAGCAGCCTGAGCTACTGAGTACTTATCAACAACAACAGATGTCGATAACAACATCCTGGCACAGCCTTCCTCAATGTAAAAACACATTTATTCTTAGTTCAAAACAACTTTCCTCTTAGATCAAACTTTATTCAAAACTACTCCCAAAACATGGATTAGAAATCATAACAATCAGTACACAACAACTGCCCTTTTCCACCATTAAACTGTAACTCCAAAAGGGGAGCTGAGGGTATATAGGGTCTGTCTCTATTGTCACACCTGCCCAGAGTGCAGTTCCCTAAGAAAAAACCTTCTATACCCCAGTGGAGAAGTGGTAAGAGAATGGTTCATGACAGAATGCTACAAGAGTGTTATTGTTCTTAGTAAGATTTGTGGATTTTTTAAAATAAATGTTTCTTCATTTACTGTGTGCCCTTAGGACAATTCCTTGGTATATTAAATTATATATATAATTTACTTCAGTTAAATTTTTATTTCACTGAGGAGGGAAATTACAAAACTCCTTGTTCCATAATTCTGGAACCACAGTATGATATACAATATTTTCATTATTATTCAGTTTTAAATATTTAAAGCTTTCATTATAAATTTTTTCTTCAACTCATGAGTTCATTACCAAAGTATCTTATAGTTTCAAATATAGAGTATTTTAATTTATATTTTAATTATTTTTTTTTATCTCAATTGCATTGTAGCCAGGCAACATAGTATGTATGACATCGATATTTGAAATTTTTTGAGAATTGCTTCATGGTGTAGTAATGCAAAATTTTGCAAAAAAAAAATCCACGTGAACTGAAAAGGTATATTTTCTCATCATTTTATCCTAAACTTTACTATTCTGATCTCAGTGCTATCAGCAACTACCTCCAGTTCTGGCTACAGATTATGGTTTCTTTTTGTTTTAGTGGAAGGAGCTCTTGAAAAGAAACCTTTTATTTGCTTCTCAACAATACACTAAAAAGTATACTTTATCTGGCATTCAGTTTTCTTTTCAGGGAAAGGGCTTCTCAGTTGTCTATTTTGCTATAACATTTTTTTTGTATTCTGTGAATACACAAACTACAGTAAAATGAGTTTCTTAAAAGTGACAATATCTATAAAAAATTTAAATAGAAGAGAAATGTTACACTGTATATATTACTCTTTATTTGCTGAATATGTACATCCTCAGAATATTTGAATAAATGGCCTAGTCTTTTGCAAAATGATGTGGCTTTAAATTCAAATTAGAATTTTCTTTTATGTGCATGTTTTTGTTTATGCGTGTTTTGTTTAATTTGCTTAACCTGAAAAACAATATTGATTTTTTCTGAAAAAACACTATTGAATGAAGAGTTGAAATTATGGTAGGTTTTATATTACCTTGATAATTTGTATTGGGAAAAATACTGAACACTCACTAGTTAATTTTTTTTTTTGTAAAATGTGCACAATTTTGGAAGGGAATATGATATTTTTTAATCTGAAAATTATGGAGGTATTTGAATAAAAAAAAATGCATTGCTAGACAATCTTGGAACAACTCCAATGTGGATGATGATAACATGTGATGCGGATATGAGAGTAATCAGAGGAAAACAAAAAAAACAAAACAAAACAAAACCTTTTTTGCTAGAAAAGTTTCAACTGACTTCCCAGGACAAGATACTTAATGGTGAACAGTATGCAAAAGAAAATGAATTTGTTTTTGCATTTAATATGTACGTTTTACTTTGTTTTGTTTACAGCTTATTAACATGGCAAATCATTTTCAGTGTATAGTATAAATAGCATTGACTTTCACTTATACTCTTGCCTCAAGATTTCACATGAAAACTATATAAAATTTCTGGGGCTTCTTTTCATTTTCAAAGTCATTAATGTCATTTCTGTTATTTACATTTATATTTTTACTAAAATTATATAGAAAATATCAATTTCTCATCCTGAATAAGTACACCTTTATATGAATCAACAATGGACCAGTCAGGAAAACAGAAACTACTCATGGTATTTCAAACAGAAGGTATTAGTTAAGGTAATATAAGGGCTAGGAGAGGAGAAGAATGATGGGGTGGAGAAAGGGCTTTGAAAATAAAAAAAAAAAAAGAAATGGATAATATCAGAGATCAGAAGATGCTAATAAATAATCCTGGACTAGAGGCAAGCAGCAACGACTACCAGTTGCCACACTTAGAAAGCCAGAAGCCTGAAGCTACTCCCTTCTTCCTGGCTTCTAGTCTCCTGCTAGTGCCTCCTCTTGGCAACAGGTAGTTGGAAACCAGCTGTCAAGTGAGTGTAGTAACCATAATTTGCAGAATTCCAGCCACGGTGGTATTAAAGCACAGTATAGAAAAGCAAATGTGAGGCTGAGAGTAAACAACAAATAACAAGGAAAATGACCAAAGTGCAATTAAAGCTAAATGATCTATTAGCTCGAGTGGAAGTTTTAGGGATTGTTTCATATAATGTGGGCATAAGCATACATTGTGCCTCACAAGTATATCATTTTAATGGACATTATCTCTTTTATTTCTCATTGTCTATTCTAAGTTGTAAATTGAATACAGAGAATTTTTATTTTTTGCATTTTATAGATGAGAAAATTGAGGTTCAGAAAGATTAACTGACTTGCTCAAGCTCATTGAAAACACTGGAACTTGCTCTGTGTTTCTAGCTCCATGCTCAGCATTCATTTTCCTATGTGTCAGGAAGTCTTTGCTAAAACCAGAGGGCAGCTTCTTTCCAGAAAATTATTTATTTTACTCAGAAACAAATTATTTATACAGATTAATTCTAAACTCTTTCCAGTGCTGAAATATTTAGCAAGTATTGTTTGGAAGCTTGAAATTTTAACACTCACAAGAGCTATTGCAATTTCACTATATTTAAGCCTTCTAGTGGCCAGAATATAACACTTTTGGAGAAATTTACTAAATTACCCGATGAGCGAAAATTAAGTTAGTTATGAAGATGTTAATCTCTACATAACAAATATCTTATTCTGGCTTTTTTCACTTTAAGTAGAAAATAAATACAAAGTTGAGATGAAAAACTACAAGTAAAATGACTGAGATCACCTCTAGGCATAGTAAACTGAAGGATTGTAAAACATATGAATATCGAAAACTCTCCAGACTCAATACAACGCTCAAGAAGGCCTTTGCCACAGAAAGCAATTTGTCCCTTGAGATCTTTGAACACAGGCTAACCAACTTAACTATTTCACAAATTAATTACAGGATATAGACATTAACATCACATAAGCTTTTTTCACCTTACTAATGTAAATAAATCCCTAATGTTCTCAGGATAATAAACCAAGTTTTCTTGCTTTAAAGGTCTAGTTGCGGAGGAATCAGGCAAAGTGGTATAGATGACGGAGGTTTGTTAATCTCCTCTTGTGACCACATTGAAGTTGTGACAGAAACTCAGAGCAAACAGCAAGCAGAGTTGTTACCAGAGAGTGAAGTTCCCCTCTCAACACATTGTTCAGGCTCTTCTTGATGTTTTGAACAAAGGATTGAGCAAGACACTGAAATACAGCAGAAAAGAATAGCTTTATTAGAAGGGACAGTAAAGCAACAGTACACTTCCAGACGTGGAAGTGGGCCTGAGCAAGAGAAGAGTGGCTCAAAAGACTCAAGGGCACAGTAACAAAGTCTTTGAGGCTTTTATCCCTATTTGATGTGTGGGTGGTTACTTTTCTTAGAGGAGTGGGCTTTCTTCATTGACAACTAAGACTGACAGGACTCTGTGACTCATCATTTGTTTTCTGTGCATGTTTGTTCCCAGAATTCAGGTGGTTATAATGATATTAATGAACTTCTGGGCATCTGCATCATATTATAATGATGGTATAATGAGACTTAGGTGAGTTGAAAGTCGTTATGGTCATCAGCGTGCAAGTGCAAGTGACTGCCTGAAACTAGTACCAAATTTTCCACTTACGTGTTTCCTTGTATGAGTTACTTTTAGCCCCTGCCGGAGCCAGCCGGCTAAAGTCGAACAGCACCTAAAAGAGGGGGGGTGAAGCCTAAGAAAAAAAAAGAAGAAGACAGAAAAGACTTCGGGAGGGCATACAGTCAATGCTGCAGCCTCGAGTTTATTTAGCATAGCCCTTATACTTCTTTTCGAACACAATAGCAAGGCACAGAGGACATTACCATAGGAATGCTGGCATTTACATAAGTTCCTATACATCCTTCCTTCAGGGTTCAAACATCCTAGCTATTTGTAAAACATTCCACTATCTTATAAGGATTACTTTAGGAGGCATACCTCTCCTTCAGGGTCAGTAATGTTTAGCTCAAATCCCTGCTTCCTTGAACCATTGTTTAAGCAGTCTCAGCAACTGCTTTATGGCTCTTGACTTCTTCAGTGTCTCATAATGGCTCCGGACAAGCTGCCCCAAAATGCCTTCTGGCTTGCTTAATTGTGGGCAGACTGGGGTGGACCCTTTCTATAACAGGATGACCTCAGAGTCTTTGCAGGTGGACCTGAAAACCGCGTATCTAACTTTCCTGCCTAACCTTTTGTCTAGGAGTCATGAACCTCCTCTTTTATTAGTATGGATGTTGAGGAATGGGAGGTCTCTTCTTCTGTATCTGCTTTCTGCTGAAGAGGGTCTTAGACCTTGCCTATTTTGGTTTCATGGAGCTCTTTCTCTCTCTGCCATAGTCAGGATGGGGTCTTGGATATTCTGCTGAAATGTCATTTCTGTCCCTAGACAAGGAAAAAAAAATACAAATATTATTTGGATCATATATCTAGTTATGTTTCTATCATTAATTTCCCCATCAAAAGGGTAAAGGAAAACAGGTTTGGTTAATATATTTCATAAAAGAAAAAAAAAGAGAAAAGAAAAACTTGGGTTAAAGATCCACTTCCTTTTTTTGACTCTAAGGGCCATGTTTTGGCTTAAAGCCATTCCTGCCTTGTAATTGGCCAAGGAAAATGCTGAGGTTGAATGGTTCTTATCAATAGTCAGAGGAACTGAGTCACCAGCTTCAAAGCAATTATCTAAGTTTGAGGAAGAGGGTCTTTCTCCAAAGAAAGGAGAAAAGAAAAGACTTAACTAGGTTTACTAAAAAGATTTAAGAATTTTGCAAATGATTGCCCTTATCAGTGTAGACTGGGGCCTAAATGAACAGAAGACCTACAACTAGGGAGAGAAAGAAGAAATAACCTTGCAATGATAGGACGTAGAAGTGGACAAGGACACAAGGTGGCCTGGTCCCAAGCAGTTGAGTAGGACCAAGGTTACAGCAGCTGAAGCTGGAAGCTTCCTAAAGAGGCCATGTCTGCGACTAGATTTTCGAGGTGACAGACTCACTCACTCTGAACACCAGCACCGGGTTGGCTGCTCGAGGGGCACCAGGGACTTACAAGGGGACACTGAGTTGTCAGAGTGAGGGATAGAGGTGAGGCTTTGTACTGGGCAGAACTGCTGGTGGTATCCATTATTCTTCTGTTGAGCCTTTTCTCCTCCCAGTGTGTAGACACAGCACTGCCATAGCTGAGACATCATCAAACTGGATAAGAGTAGTTGCTTCACCAGAGGAATCCTTGAAATTCCACCTCTCCCAACGCATGTCCTTACCTAAGCCACATCCAGTTGTGTCCTTGACAAGTCCTGTACTCCTTGCTGAGCAGCTCTGAGACCCATACTGGTGGCAACTGGCCTCGGTTTTCTGGCATGGCTTCTTTAGGCAACTATAAGCACAACATCTGTGGACTGCTTGCTGAATCTTAACAGGAGGCCATGGAAGGGCACAGACTGGGGCAAAAACTGGCCTGCTGCTGGAGCCCTCTCAGGACTGTGCCTCTGGACAACTACTATACAAAGCCATGATAATAAGGCTGGGAGACTTAGGAGCTTTGCTTACTACATAGAAATAGACACAGAATGGCAGCCAAAATAGGAAAGCAAAGAAACAGAACCCGAATGAAAGAAGAAAACAGAGCTCCAGGAAAAATGAGGTCAAGCAATCTAACAGATGCAGAGTTCAAAACACTGGTTATAAGAATGCACTACAAACTTAGGGGAAGTATAGATGAACTCAGTGATAATTTTAACGAAAAAGATAAAACGCATAAAAATGGAAATGGAAATAAAAGGGAACCAGGCAGAAATGAAGAATACATTATCTGAGATGAAGAGTAGATTAGAGGGAATCAACAGAGTGGATAAAGAATAGGATTGAACTGCTGATATAGAGGATAGGGAAGCCAAAGACACCCAACCAAAATGACAAGAAAAAAGAAGTCACGAATATGATAATAATTTAAGGAGACTATGGGAAAATAAATGTAACAACATCAATGTCATAGGGCTACCTGAAGAAGAGGAAGAACAAGAAGTTGAAAACCTATTTGAAGTAATGATGATGGCAAACTTCCCGAACCTTGTGAAGGAAATAGACATACAACCCCAGGAAGCTCAGAGAGGCCCCTATAAGGTGAACCCAAAGAGGCCCACACCAAGACATATCATAATTAAAATGCCAAAGGTTAAATACAAAGAGAGAATCTTAGAAGCAGCAAAGAAAAGCAATTAGTTATCTAAAGGGAGCTTCCATAAGACTGGCAGCTGATTTATCAAAAGAAGCTTTGCAGGACAGAAGGGATTGGCACAAAATATTCAGTATTAAAAACCAAGAATCAACAACCAAAAATACTTTATGTAGCAGTCATCATTTAGAGTGGAAGGACAACAACAATAAAAAAATATGTATTTAAATCATGAATAAAGAACGATAATAACTACATATCTATCAAGAAATACCTCAAATGAAAAATAATTAAGTGCAACAACCAAAAGATTGGGTGGCTGAATGAATAAGAAAACAAGACCCTTACATATGCTGCCTACGAAAGAATCAACTCAGATTAAAGACACACAGAATAAAAGGAAGAGATGTAAAAAGATATAGCCTTGATGGAACTAGATGGTATTATGCTGAATGAAGTAAATCAGAGAGAGAAAGACAAATACCACATGATTTCACATACATGGAAAATCTAAAGAACAAAATAAACAACAACGAGAAAATGGAAACAAACTCATAGATACAGAGAATATTTTGAGGCTACTAGACAGGAGAGGGGTTTGGGGGTCATTGAAAAGGGCAAAGGGATTAAGAAGTACAAATGGATAGTTACAAAATGGTCATGGAAATAGACAGTGTAGCATAAGGAAAATAGACTACAATTTTGTAATAAACATGTTAGGGGTGAGGGGGTACTAGATTAGGGGGGATCATTTTGTGCATTATATAGATCTTTAATCACTATGTTGAACAACTAAAACGAATCTATTATTGTATACCAAGTATAATTGAAAAAAAAACTCATTGAATTATACAATGTAAATATTAGCAGCTAATTAGCTATTATATTTCAATAAAGCTATAAAAAAAGGTCTAGTTATGAATTTAAGCACCACCAGGCTAGATAATTATAATAAATACACAATTAAACATCAATGAAAACAGAAAAATAAATAATTTTAAACTTTTAAACATCCCTAAGAGCTAGATGGATTATAAAATGTGGTTATAAGTGATTCCCTTATCTCAAAGACATTGAAATAAAGACTTCCAGGCTTCATCTTATTAGCTGTTAATTTAACTTTCTTTTATACTTTCTAGAGCACCTTTACTCATAACTAAAACGTTTAATACTGGTTTCGTCCCCCCACCTACACACACTACACACACACACACACACACACACACACTCTCTGTCTCTCTCTCTCTCTCTCACACACACACACACACACACACACAATCTATTTTTTAAGTGTGCCAATTCTTTACCTGTGAACTCTGAAATCTCCTAAATCTCTCCATTCCAAGACCCAATAAGCACCTCCTAGTCCTTAGGAAAGTTATGTCTAGATTTTGGAGGCATTCTCCTTACCAGAGTTTCTCCTGCCAATTTCTTCACTTACTAATCAATATAATTGAGAGAATAACCTTTCTCAAATATCCTTTTCGGTATATCAACATTGTTTAAGAAGATAAAATTACTACAAATATCTGAGCTCTGACTTGAATGTATGTTCCTTGTTTATTTCCTCTTCCCTTTTCTTTAACAGTCTTCACATGTTTGTATCATGAGATTTATTTTTTGTTACATTTTACTTTCAGTTTTCTGTATATAGTTTATTGATTCCCCCTCGAGATGCACTCTTTGTCAACCCCACAACACTCCACCAATTATTGTTTTTATCTTTTAAGCCACACTCAAAATTTTCCTCTTCTAGGAAGTCTTTTTTGATCCATTCAAATCAAAGCATTCATTTATTGGGATCCTTTCAAGCAATTACATACTATAGGTGTAAGGTTGTTTTAAATTTACTAATCTTGTATTGTTAGAGATAGGTTAACTAATTTATGTTTTTATCTACATTTAGACTTTTTATTAAGTCATAATTGACATAGGACATTATATTAGTTTCAAGGGCCAACATAATGATTCCAGATTTGTATACATTGTGAAATATTCACTACAGTAAGTCTAATTAATATCCATCATGATACATAATTACTTTTTTTTCTTGTGATGAGAACTTTTAAGATCCACTCTCTTAGCAACTTTCAAATATGCCATACAGTGTTATTAAACAGTCATCATGCTATATGTTACATATCCATGACATTTATTTTATAACTTAGAATTAGTATCTTTTGACTCCCTTAATCTATTTTGACAGCCCTCAACCCACCACTTCTGGGAATCACCAATCAGTTCTATGTATCCATGAGCTTTTTTTTTTTTTTAACTACTTTAAATAATAGAAAATAACATTCCATGTTTTAACTTTTACATATGTGTATGTGTACATGATAAATGTAATAACTGTATTCATTAAGTATGGGTTTTTTTGTTAGATTTTTGACAAGGTTTTAATGTCTGGGAGGTCAAAACAACTATAATACTCCTTTTTAAACCTACTTGGAAATGTTAGTTATTTTGTTGTTTATAGAATATATATATTACCAGATTAATAATTTTATATTATTAAATTTATGACACCATCCTTCAGCAGGATACAAAACAAGGCCCTCTAAATAGAAATGGGTTTAGGATAGATTTAGCTATGATATTGGTATGTTATGCTATGCTTTTTAATATATTATTTTCTAAAAAATCTGTCATTGAAACACTTGAAAAATCCGATAAGGAAATTAAGGCCCACAAATGAGAAAAGACTTGTCTAAAGACAAAGAACTGAAAGATGAGCCTGGTCTCAAAGTGCAAGTGTCCTGCTCATTTCATGAAAACATACTGGAGTTCAATTGTAGTAGCATTTTTTTTTTCCGGTGAAAAACAAAATAAAGTTTCAAAGGTAATTAATTTTATGGTATATTTTATCTTAAATCTACTTATCATTCAAACACTAAATCAATTCTTATTGTGTGCAAAATATTGAAAAGTACCAAGGGTAGTAAAATAATAGCAAATATATTATAACATTTTTTCATAATGCTTATAATTTATCCATTTGATCTTTAAACTTTATTATGTACACAGTTAAAATCATTATTTCCTCTTTTGATGAGTAAAACTTAACTTTGTAGACCATAAATGACTATTCATAGTCATTTGGTTAGTAAGTAGGAGAGCTCAGTAGAGACCTCAGGTCTTATAAATATAGGTGGTATATAAGCTAGTAGGAAGGTGTAAAAGGCAGAATAAAATAATATTCACAACAGATGTATAATTACTCTAATTTAATACCAGTACTTATTTTTAAAAACGTATTGGCACAGCTATATCTCATAAACAAATAGTGCTTCCTTTATATAAATATTTTAGTAAACTTACCAAAAGAGTCTATGATTACAACAAAGCATTGCCTCTCAACATCTGTGACATATTCTTTACAAAAATCTATTTCCAACATATCCTAGCTTTGCATTTATGAATACACAAATTTATAAGCAAGCCTGAGGTTTCAATTCACAAAATCTTTGAGTTCCATAAAGTTGAAATAAAACTAAGGCAGTGATGTAAATGATACTATCTAGGAATTTGAGATAATACTGCATATGTATGCACATTTGTATTTGGATGACCAGGTACTTGTAATGTATTTTGTTAGTTTTTATGACTAGTATAACAGAGTCACAAGAGTAAAGTGTTCTTTCTGTTTGTTTGCCATACCAATTTTACATTATGTGTAATAACCTTAAAATTGAACATTTGGTAATTAAAATTTTATGTAGAGAGCAGTTCGCAACATGGGACTCACTCTGTAGACACCCATAGGTTTTCATTCATAAATAACACCTTTAAATATAGGATAGAGACTTTATCAATTGTCCATAATAGCTTTAAATATAAGATAGAGGCTTTGTGTAATTGTCTATAGTTAATAGAGACATAGAAACATCAATGGAATAGATGTTTGAGTTTTTGGGGTTTTTTAAATAAATATTCCATAGCTAGAACTAAGTGGAAAGCTGTACTCAGGTTATAATATTTGAATTGGGAGAAGTAAAATATATTAAAAGCCTTCCCCTCTATTATCAAGATTGTTATATCTTTAAAGAGAGTCGAATAGTTACTTCCTTATGTCAAGAAATCTCAGTACCTTTACTATCTTAATGTATGGCACAGTGTTTTAACCACTGAGCCTCATCCCTATGGTCAGACTTTCTGGGTTAAAATATTGATATAGATTATGCTATAATGCTATGCTTTGTAATATATTTTTAAACTGAAATCTTGCTTTATTAAAACATGCAATTTCTAAATGAAAGTATTTATTCCATAGAAAATAAAATGAATATCCATATAGTTGTGTAATTTTGAATAGGTTATTTAAACACTCTATGTCTCGGTTTTCTAAACCAAAATATTGCATAAATATAGGACTGCTACGGATATTAAAAAGATATTCCACATACATTACTTAACACAATGTTTAATGCACAAGGTCAATAAGTGGTTTATTATTAATTTTTATTTATTGATATAGTGAGGTAATATTTTTCAAACTTATTTGATAATAGATCATCAAAACACCTATTACAATCACCCAGGATTCATCATTATTTTAATATATAAGATATGTATTTTATATAGTCTTTATGATTAATGTGTCTTCACTATGGCTAGACTGTGAGGGCAAAGCATCTTGGTATTTTTGTCCTCAGAGCTTAGCATAGATCTTGGCACAATGTACATTCCCTGCATGTATTAAAGAGACTTGAAATTTATTCCCAGTCTTCATTCACAACCAGACTATGCAATCTATAACTCCAACTTATAGGTATTTATGTACGAGTATGACTTGAATCTGTCTCCAGCTTTGGCTACTCTCTTAAATTAAATATCTAAAATTACAACTCTCTGCTTTATAGCTTCATGAACATGACTGCTCATATTACAACATATCTGAAACTAATCTCAATATATATTAACCATTACTGGAGTAGAGGTGAAATTTCAATTTCTTGTTTCTCTTTATTCTAATAAATATTTCTCACTACCATCACTTTACTCTTACTTAAACAGAGGTCTCATCGCCGAACATTCTTGCTCAAAATATTTCATAACTCCCTACTGCTTACAATGTCCAAACTGTTTAGCATCTCATGGCACAAACCATGTTTGAGCCTCATTTCCTACCTCACTTTCTTGAAAAGTCTTTAGTTTTGCTATATTTATCACGTAAGACCATATGTGTGTGTGTTGTGTGTGTGTGTGTGTGTGTGTGTGTGTGTAGCATTGGCCTCATGAAAGGACAGACTAAGTGCTTAAAAAACTATAATTTAATTTGGAATATAAAATCAATATTGCCCTTCACTAAACATATTGACAAATTTTAATGATTCACAAATGATTTGAATAAAGATGTTTAAAAGATAAATTAATTTGAGATTTAATAATGACAATATCCACATACTTTTCAGTAGAAATAAATATATTCATTTTTCAGAGACAACCACACAAGGCAACAGACTCTAGTATTTGAATTTATTTCTATCACCACATATTTATCATGTTTAAGGTGTTATTTATAAATAGAAACAAAGCTAAAACAAATTCTTTCAGGTAGAACTGTGATTAGTACTTTGTCTCTCGCACTTTACACTAACCTTATCATTTATAAAATACTATAGTGTCTCTTTCTGAAAATATCATTGATCTCTCATTAGAACATGCAAGAATGTGATTCATGATGAGTCATAGATGTCCTAGAAGACACAATCTAACCTCTACTACCATCACTAATTAATCACATGTTAGAATAGAAAGTCATTGACAGAGCTAAGCTGTCAGGGTAACAAAATTGCAAAAGAATGCCTTAATAAAAAAAGTTTGTGTATTTGTCTATTCAGCATATAATTCAGACATAAAGAAACAAAGTTAATTCAAAGGGATTTATAAACTTTGCATTTTGTTCTGTCTATAATAAAGATGACCATAAAATATTATTTTAAGTTTCAATAATTCTTACATCTTATAAAAAATGACTTGGATTCAAGAAAACCTAAGAGTACTACTTTCATCTCTAACTTTGATGGAAAATCATTTCTTTAAAATCTTACTAAGTACTGACTATATGCAATGGACTATAAGAAAAACTGTTATGAATAGGAAGAATCTTTTCCTGCATGAACCTTATAGTCTAGTACAAAAGAGTATGAATACACAAAAAATGTAAAAATGGCAGAATATGGTAAGTGTTTGATTAATAAAAATACTTACTTGAAATGAGCAAACTCTTTCTTTGGGAATTATCAATGTTGATAGATGATAGAGGATGATAGATAGATGATAGATAGATAGATGATAGATAGATAGATAGATAGATAGATAGATAGATAGATAGATAGATAGATAGATAGATAGATGATAGATAGAAATAGTTATAGACAGAAACATGGAAAGAGTGGGGAGAGAAAGAAAGAATTTAGTCCTTAAGTGTGTAGACTCTTGAGCTAGATTGTCCCATCAGTTTACTATGTGTTAAATTCTGTCCCCTCCCCTGCCCCAGGCAAAGGCACTGAAGTAACTTTCCATACCTCAAAATGTGACCTTACTTGGAAATAAGGTACAGAGTTAAACAAGTTTAAATGAGGTCATTACAGTGGGACTTAATTCACACCTTAATCATTCTTATAAAAAGAGTAATTTTAGACACAAAGATGGACACACACAGAGAAAAGACACTGTGAAGATACACACAGAGAAAACAGTTTAGTGAGGGGAGTAATGAATCTACAAGCTAAAAAAATGCCAAGGATTGCCAAAAACATTAGAAGATGGAAGAAAAAATTCTCCTACAGGTTTCTCAGAGATAGCATAGCCCTTCTATACCTTAATTTCAGATTTCTAGCCTCCAGAACTGTGGCATGATATATTTCTGTTGTTTCAAGTCGTCTAGTTTTTGGTGCTTTGGTATGTGAGCCCAAGGAAATACATAGAGCATAATAAATACTATTTCCTCATCTGCAAAATGATGACAATAATAAACTTTATCTTGTGATTTTTGAGAGTTTATGCATGTAGATATTCAACAAATGTCACCTACTAGAATAAAATGACAGAAGATGAGATAAAATTATCACCCTCCTGGATGATTAATCTCAGAATATCATGGATAGGATAAAATGGTCTCCTCTTGAAATAATTTCCATATTAGATATTTAACTTTCATTCAAAATAAATATTAAAAAAACAAAAAATTAAGAAAAATAATATTATACATCTATGCTCATTTAAAACAAAAATAAAATTACATATTTCCTTATCTACTTTTATTACTTTTATTTTTTTTTCCGTTTTCTATATGTTTCGTTAGGTTAGGAAAGTTCCAATCTATACCAAGTTTGCAAATATTTTTTAAGTCAAGAATGAATGTGGTATTTTTATTTATTTTTGATTAAAATTATTGGGGGGACATTGATTAATAAATTCATATAGGTTTCAAGTATATAATTCAATAATATGTTATATGTATATTGCATTGTGGGTTCAACACTCAAAGTTAAATTTCTTTCCATCACCATATATTTGACTTCCCTCACTTTTAGCTACCTCCCTCTCCCCACTTGCATCTGGTAACCACTAAAATGGTGTCTGTGTACATGAGTCTCTGTTTGTTTGTCTTGTTCATATGTTCAGTTTTATACTTCACATGTAAGTGAAATCATGTTTCTCAACTTTTTCTGACTTATTTTGCTTAGCATGATAATCTCAAGATCCATCCATGTCACAAATAGCAATATTTCATCTTTTCTTATGTCTGAGTAATGTTCTATTGTATGTATGTACACATTCTTTAACCAATCACCGATCAAAGGACACTTCAGTTGTTTCCATGTCTTGGCCACTATGAATAATGCTGCTGTGAACGTCAAAAGACATATATCTTCACAGATAAATGTTTTCAGATCCTATAGTAAATACCCAGACGAGGGACTGCTGGGTCATATAGTAATTCTATTTAAAAATTTTTAAGGAATCTCTATACTGTTTTCCATAGTGGCTGTACCAATTTACATTCAGTGTATGAAGGTTTTCTTTATTCCCCACAACCTCTCCAATGCTTATTACTGAATCTGTTGATGATAGTCATTCTAACAGGTGTGAGATGGTATCTCACTGTGGTTTTGATTTGCCTTCCCCTAATAGCTAGTGAAGTTGAGCACCTTTTCATATGTTTGTTGGCCACTTGTATGTCTTAGAAGTATCCTTTTGTTTTTTGTTGTTGTTGAGTTGTATGAGTTCTTTGTATATTTTGGATATTAGATTCTTAACAGAGATAGTGTTTGCAAATATACTTTTCCATTTGGATGGTCATCTCTTTGACTTGTTGACAGTTCTTTTTCTGTGCAGAAGCTTTTTAGTTTGATATAGTCCCTTTAATTTATTTTTGCTTTTACTTCCCTTACCTGTGAGGTCAATTTCATAAAATCCTCTCTAAATCCAAGGTCCATAAGTTTAGTACTTTTTTTTTTTTGTCTATTCAATTTATTGTTTCAGGTCTTACATTTGGATCCTTGATCCATTTTGAGTTAATTTTTGTGTATAATGATATAGCAGTCTAGTTTTATGCTTTTGCATGTGGCTTTCCATTTTTCACAGCACCATTTATTGAAGAGTATTTTCTTTCTCTGTTGTATGTGTTTGGCTCTTTTTTTTTTTTTTTTTTTTGGTCAAAAATTATTTGCCCATATATATATGGGGATTTATTTCTAGACTCTCCATTTTGTTCCATTCTTTTGTGTGTCACTTTTTTTGCCAGTGTCATTTTTTTTGATTATTGTTGCTTTGTAGTATAATTTGAAGTCAGGCAGAGTGATACTTTGACATTTGATTTTTTTTTCAGAATTGTTTTGACTATTCGAGGTCTTTTGTGCTTTCGTATAAATCTGATGATTTTTTTGTTCTATTTCTTTAAAAAAATGTCATTAGGATTTTGACGGGGATTGCATTAAACCTGTATAATGCTTTGGGTAATAAGATCATTTTAACTATGTTGATTCTTCCAATCCAAGAACAAGGAATATCTTTCCATTTCTTTATTTCTTCAATTTTTTTAATAACGCCATATAGTTTCAGTGTATACATCCTTCACTTGCTTCATCAGGTTTAATTATAGGTTTTATTCTTTGTGTTGCAATTGCAAAAGGAATTGATTTTTTATTTTTTTCCTGAAAATTTATAATTAGTGTATAGGAATGCAATGAAATATTGCACATTGATTTTATATCCTAAAACATTCCTGTATCTGTTTATTGTTTCTAATATATTTTGCATTGGATTCTTTAGGATATTTTATATAGGGAATCATGCCACCTGCAAAAAGTGACAATTTGACTTCTCCATTCCAAATTTGGATACCTTTTATTTCTTTCTGTTGTCTAATTGCTCTAGCTGGGACTTCCATCACTACATTGAATAAGAGTGGTGATAGCGGATAACCTTGTCTTATTCCTGATCTTAGAGGATAGGTCATTAGTTTTTCACCATTAAGTATAATGTCAGCTGAGGATTTGTCATATACGATCTTTATTATGCTAAGGTACTTTCCTTTTATACCGATTTTGTTAAGTGTTTTGATCATAAATGGATTCTGTATCTTGTCAAATGCTTTTCTGCATCTATTGATATGAGCATTGATTTTTAGTCCTTATTTAGTTTATATGGTGTATCTCATTTATCAATTTGCATATGTTAAGCCATCCTTGTACCAGTGTAATAAAGTCCACAATCTTTTTTAATGCATTGTTATATTTGGTAGAATATAACAATATTTGGTAAAATATTTACTGATTTTGCATCTGTCTTTATCAGAGATATTGGTCTATAGTCCTCTTTTTTGTGTTACCTTTACTTGATTTTGATATCAGGGTAAAGTTGAACTCAAAAAATGACTTTGGGATTATTGTCTCTTGTCAATTTTTTGGAAAAAAGTTTGAGAACAGGTATTAAATTTTCTTTGAACGTTTGGTAGAATTCACTGGTGTAAGCCATCTGATCTTGGACTTTTATTTCTTGGGATGATTGTTTCAATTTCCATGCTGTTGATCAGTCTGTTGATATTCCAGTTCTTCATGATTCAGTCTAAGAAGGTTATATATTTCCAAGAACTTGTCCATTTCTTCTAGGTTATTAAATTTGGTGTCGTATAATTTTTTATATTATTCTCATATGACCTTTGTATTTCAGTGGTATCTGTCATAACTTTTCTTCTTTCATTCCTAATTCTGTTTGTTCAAGTTCTTTCTCTTTTTTCTTTAGTGAGTCTAGCCAGAGCATTGTCAATTTTATTAATCTTCTCAAAGAACCAGTTCATTGTTGCATTATTTTTTGCCATTGTTTTTTTTTTTCAATTTCATGTAATTCTGCTCTAATTTAATCGGTTACTTCCTTCTGTTGACTTTGACCTTCGTTTGTTCCTTTTTAAAGCTTTTTAAGATGTAGTGTTAGGTTGTTTATTTTGGATTTTTTCTTGTTTCTTGAAAAAGGCCTATAATGATATGAACTTTTATCTTATTGTTTTTGTTATGTCCAAAAGTTTTGATATGTTGTACTTTTATTCTGCTTTGTTTCTATGTATCTCTTGATCTTCCTTTTATTTTTTCTTTGACCTAGTCATGCTTTAGTAGCAGGTTGTTTACTCTCCACATATTTGTGGGGTTTTTTCCACTTTCTTTTTGTAATCAATCACCAGTTTCAAAACATTGTAGTCTGAGAATATGCTTAGTATGATTTTAATCTTCTGAAATTGAGGCTAGTTTTGTGTTTCAACATATGGTCTATCTTTGAGAATATTCCATGTGCACTATAGAAAAAGTATTTAGGTTCCCTACTATAATTGTGTTTTTGTCAGTTTCTTTCTTTAGTTCTGTTAGTTTTACTTTATATATTTGGTGTTCCTTGATTGGGAGCATATGTACTGATAAGTGCTATGTCTTCCTGATGCATTCTCCTCTTTATCATTACAAAATATTCATCTTTGTCTCTTGTTATCTTTTTTATCTTGAAGTCTATTTTGTTAGACATAAGTATGACTACCCTCATTTGTATCTGGATGCCATTTGCTTGATATATCATTTTCCACCCTCTCACTTGAAGTCTATATGTGTCTTTTGAAGGCAGCTAATGTTTTTTGTTTCTTTGTTTGCTTGTTTGTTTTTTAAATCCAGTCTGCTATGCTGTGCCTTTTTATTGGTGAGTTCAGTCCATTTATATATGGGTGATTATTGAAGTATGAGGTTTTCTATAGCCATGTTACCTTTTGCTTTCTGGTAGCTCAGTGTCTCCATCGTTTCTTTGTCCTTTTGTATGTCTGTTGTAGTTTGGTGGTATTCTATGCCATTTCGCTTTGTTCCCTCTTTTTTATGTTCTGTGTCTCAGTTCTGGATTTTCTTTTTTCTGCCTGGTTACCATTAAGTTTAAGTAAAAGAAGTTTTTTATATACAACAGTTCTTTTTTTTTTTGTGTGCATCTTATCTTTATTCTTATTTTCACATTCAGACCTTTACTCCCTCCTCTTTTCTGTTTTTGTTGTCTCAAATTATTTCTATTCATGAAATCAATTTATTTCTAAGTTGTGGTAACTATTGTCTTTTTCTCCTTTTTTAAAAAAAAATGTTTTGACCTCTTTAACCATTATGTAACAATTAATTTTATAATACCCTATTCCGAATAATGGATGCACTTTCCTATTTCTGTCTGTATCTCAGTCACTTACTCATAGTTTTGTATCTCTTGGGGTTTTTTTTCTATTTCATGTCAAATAACCTCCTTTAGTATTTCCTGTAATGCAATTCTTGTGATGGAGAATTTCCTCAAACTTCTGTATTTCTGAAATGGTTTTTATTTCTCCTTTATATCTAAAGAAGAAATTCTCTGGATCCATTATTTTTGGCTGGAAATTTTCTCTTTTAATAGTTTGAATATTTGATTCCACTTTCTTTTAACTTGTAAATTTTCTGCTTAAAATTCCAATGATAATCTAATGCTTTATTTGTTTATTTGTTTCAAGTTGCTGTTTTCTTTTACCTTTTTTGTCATTAATTTTTAACAGTTTTAATATAATATGTCTTGGAGAAGGCCTTTTTGGGTTGAGATATATATTTGCATCTCGGATGCAGTTATCCAGTTCTTTCTATGTTTGGGGGGTTCTCTTCAACTAGTTGTTTGAATAGACTCTCTGTTTCCTTCTCCCTCTCTTCTTTTCTGGTATGCCCATTATTCTTATGCTACTTTTTCTGATGGTGTCAGATAATTCTTGTAGAGCTCTTTTACTTCTTTCTACTCTCAAGTCTCTCTCTTCTTCCTTTTGAGTAACTTTCAGGTTTCTGGTTTTGATATCACTAATTCTTTCCTCTGTATTGTCAGCTCTATTTCCTCAGCTTGCTATTTTATTTTTATATTTTAATGAGCTCTTAGCTCAGTAGTTCTATTTGGTCTTGTTTACAGTTTCCATATTCTTAGTAAAGTGTTTCTGTTATTCATTGTTTTTGTTTGTGAGTTCATTGAACTCTCGATCAAGATTTTCTTACATGTCATTGAGTTTTTTTCCGAGTACAACCTTAAATTCTTTGTCTTTTAAAATGCATATTCTATACTTTAAACTTATTTTCTGCATTAAAAAAATTTTTGTTTCCAAGTTTCCTTGTCACTTTGGTTGTTCGTTGTGTTTAATGAATTATTTCTTTGGCTAAGTGTTAATTGAAATGTACTTTATTTTGTAAATGTCTCCACCTGGGCATTAATGGGAATGTTCTGTTTTATTTTTCTTTCTTTCTTCAAATTATATTATTATTTAGAGTGAATTCTCTTTATCAGGTTGGTAAGAATAGGTTTTTTTGTTGTTGTTGTTTTTGTTGTTTTTTGGTTGTTTTTTGTTTGTGTTTGTTTGTTGTTTGTTTTCCAATAGGTGGCACCCAAACCTTTTACACTGCCCAAATATCCCGGATCTCTTTTCAGGTTAAAAATTCCCTTTATTCTCTGTTACCAGGTTGACTCAGCCCCAGAGCTCTACGTCCATGGGAAAATGCGAAGGGCTATGGTAATCTGAAACTCTGTAAGCCCCCCAAAACTTGGTACTGCCCTAACATCCAGATGCAGTGCTGGAGTCTGCTGAAAGCTCTGGGAGAGCTTACTGACTTAGCTTTCTGCCAGGCAACGGTGGATGCTAAAACACAACTGTCGCCCCTCTGTATCCGGTCTCTGTCCCGTTCACTTGGACTCAGCTGCATGGAATATTCTGATCACTCAGGTAGGACTACTTGAAGCTTTGTAGAAATAAAAAAAAACAATACAACAACAACAAAACAAACAAACAAACAAACAAAAAACGCCACCTAGTTCTACCTCTCCTTGGTCCTGCAGGGAGATCCTGGCTGCAGCTGCATTCTGTAATACCTATCTATTCCTCTCTCTCTTTCCTTCTCCTTGCTTGTGTAATTTGCCCACTGTCAGATGCTTTGATGCACAGACCTCTCAGATTTACTTGTGTGTGATAGTCTGGGTGTTATCTGTCAGATTGTAGCTGTTCAGTTGTAATTTTAAAGGGAGAGATCAGAGGACATCCTGTCATGCTTCTGACCTCACTGTTCTTTACCTACTTCTAAATTGATAATTGTAGCATACTAGAGTATTGGATAAATTATCAAAATTCATAATCTACTACAGTAATATTAGTCAATACTTTTAACTTTTTATTTTCCCAAATATATTTGCCCGATTAGCTGATTATTATAAAACTTATGTCATTAAAGTATTTGGCTTATCCTAAGAATAGGAAGTAATTATTTTAGAGACAAATGTTGATTTTTTCTGGTCAGTTACATAAACTGAGTTTTTTATCTCACTATCTTTGCTGAATATATAAGAGAAGCAATAGATATTATTTAAAACACAAAACAGCTAAAGAATAGATGTAAACTCTTACATATACTAAATAGACTTTAAAAATACCTTGGAGAAAATTTTTATGGCAGTCCATATGAGAATTTCATTTTAAGTGGATTAATGTGAATATATATTTTGCATTCTTATATATGCTTCAGACTGTTGGATGTTCATCAAATCTGTTTGCTTTTCTCCTGGAACAAAGCTTTACTGCATTTTCCCATCCTTCTTTAAATTAGGTGTGACTGTGTGATTGAGCTCTGGACAGTGTGAAATACCAGGAGAAGAGATGTGTGCCAATTCTAGGCCTTACCTCCAACATCCTCACGTATGTGATCCTCCAGATTTGTTTCTCTTTTGGATGGGTGGAATGAAAATGTTTTTGCTAATTGTACATTCAATGTAGTGGAGCCATACACTGAGAAGAAACCTAGGTAACTGAACTGCCTTTTGGGAAAGTCACGCTGACCAAGAACACTCATAGTAAACTTCTATGTGAGCCAAAATCAGCTATTACTTTTTTTAAGTCATGGGTATTTTGAGAAGTTTATAAATTACAACAGCAAGTGTAACTTTAATATTCCATGCCATAGTCACTTTGTATGTATCAATAGATAACACAATCCCAGGATTTATTTAGGTCAATACCTTTATGGTTTATTGGCTGAATTGTAGATTATATAACCTCTTCCAAAACCTCCTATAAGAAAATTCTAAATTTATATAGTTTATATTGTACCTATAATCCATATGGAGAACAGATATTAATCAAAATTTGTGTAGTACTCATTTATTTGCTTGGAAAGTGCTATGAAAATGTTTTATTCTTTTATTGCATATAAAAATGACATCGCCTTCTTTAAAATTTCAGCTTTCTTATTAAAATATTATTGTTCTTGTATCTAAAATCGTGTCTGTATTAGTAAAAATTAATTCTTCTTAGTACCATTAATAAATAGATTAATTTTAACTCAATAAATAATGAAAATTATTGTTAGGATACAGGGAGGATCTCAGAAATCTGGAAAAAGGAACTGATATAATGCAAGATAACAGGTAACTGCAAAGCAATTATAAACCAAGGTCACCAGGCAGTCCCTTTATCTCTATCCACAGCCATCTCTGATTCTGTTTGCATATGCATTTCATATTTTTTGTCTGTACTAATAAATGTTCTCTGCTATATTTATGGATACTGTGTTTGCATGAATCATTGTGACCTATGACTCTAGTTCTCATCTTCTGCCTCTATCTCAAAGCCTTTGTACTTCAACTTCCCCAGAAGAACAGTCATTTGTTTATATTTTCCAATTTTGTAACTTTCAAGACAGGTATTTGATAGATGGATGCTCACCTTCTGGTCTAGTCACCTATGCAGAGGACATCTGGTACAAACATAGCTTCCTGGTCCGGCACATTCAGTAATGGTGATTCTACTTAGAAGAATCATTTGCCATGGGCACATGTGCCAAAAAAGAAACATGATATTGAAACATGAACAATTAAAGAGAAACAATAATTCTAAATTTACTGTATAATGGAGTATGGTAGGATAGAATGAAAGCTATTAGAGAATTAAACAGAAAATATCATTACACATAAAATGATATTTAAAACACAACTGTATTTTAAAGAAATTACAATTGTTGAATAGATAATGTCATCCTACATCTCAGAGTTTTCAGAGTGCTGAGAATTCTATCTATATCTGTATCTATAACTATACCTATATCTACATCTATATCGATCTCTCTCTCTCTACACACACACACACACCACACACACACACACACACACACACATATTCTATACTGTACTTAGTTACTGTTACTGCGCTTACTCTGTCAAACATTCACAATTCTTTGAACATTTAATGCTACACTTATAAATAATCAATGATTCTACTTAAAGTATTATTACAAATTCAAGAGGAAACTTACTAAATTATAACTTTCTTCAAGACATTAGTGGGTTTTTTTGACAATGTTGCCTTCTGTTTCTTATTATTTCCATTAAAACATAACCTAATATACTAAAATTATCTATGCCCTCCATTGAACTAGAAATATTCTAGGGCAGGATAAAATTATATTTAACTTACATTCCAAGAGTCCAGCATACTGTTTAGAATATACTTAGTGTCTCCAACACATCTGTTGCACTGATGACACTAAGTTTTTTGAAAGGATAATACATTTACATTGTTTTAAAAGTCCCTTACATTGCTAGACACATGGTACATTTCCAAATAATCAGTATATAGTCATTGCAAAAACATGAATGAATCTTGAAATTACCATGCTCAGCAAAATAACTCAGACAGAAAAATTTGAGAACCATGTGATTTCACTCATATGTGGGATGTAAAACTGAAGCAACAAACAAAAATGCCACTAAAAATCTATTAGAAAAAAATAAACAATCACTAATTTTCAGGAAACAAATTAATGCAAAAAAAATCCATAGCATTCTTACACACTTAAAATAAATTTTCAGAAAAAGAAATGAAAAATCAGTTTCTTTTTGCAATTGCAACAAAAGAATAAAATAACTAGCAATAAACCGATAAAGCTTGAAAGACCTACACACTAAAAAACTATAAGATATTATTAAAATAAATTGAAAAAGAACAAAGAAATGTAAATATATTACATGTTCATAGATTGGAGAAATCAAAAAAGCTAAAATATACTTATTACCCAAAGCAATATACAAATTTAATGCAATCCCCATAAAAATCCAAAAGCATTTTTTAAATAAACAGAACAAAAAAATCTTTGACTTTGTGTGGAATCGCAGAAGACCCAGACTAGCCAAAGCAATCCTGAGAAAAAAGAATAAGGCCAGAGTTATCACATTGCGTGACTTCAATTGTACTACAAAGTGACAATAATCAAAACAGCATGGCATTGGAGAAAAAGAGACACACAGACCAATGGACAGAATTGAGAGTTCAGAAGTAAACCCTCATATATAATAGGGAAATAATTCTAAATAATAAAGCCAGAAACATACAATGGAGAATACAGCCTCTTCAAAAATAATTCTGGAAATAGAAAGCCATATGCAAGAAAAAAATGAAACTAGACTGCTACATTCATAAATACACACAAAACTAACTCAAAATGGATAAGGTATACATATAGAGACCTGAAACAATAAATTACATTAAAAAAAATAGGTATTAAAATTTCGAACTTTGGATTTAGAGGGGATTTTATGAAATTGACCTCAAGGCAAGGAAGTAAAAGAAAAAATAAATGAATGGGACTATGTCAAACTAAAAGGCTTCTGCACAACAAAGAAAACATCAGCAAGACAAAGAGGCAACCACCAGAATGGAAGAAGGTATTTGCAAACGTCATCTCTGATAAGGATCTAACATCCAAAATATACAAAGAAATCATATAACTCAACAACAACAACAACAAAATCCATTTTAAAAAAAGGTGTCAAAGGACCTAAACAGACACTTCTACCAAGAAGACATACGAATGGCTAACAGACATATGAAAGCTGTTCAACTTCACAAGCTTTTAGGGAAATGTAAATCAAAACCACAGTGACATACCATCTCACACCTGTTAGAATGTCTATCGTCAACAGGGCATGTAATAACAAATGTTAAAGAGGTTGGTGGGAATATAAACTGGTATAACCACTAATGGAAAAAGTATGGAGTTTCCTCAAAAAAAAAAAATGGAATAGAAACATGGCAGAGTGAGAGATGTCCTTAGATCTTTCCCCTTGAAACAACAATGAGCTCACTATCTAAAACTTAACAAAAAACAACCAATGTGCACACAGGCATGTATGAACATGGATCTTTGTGCATAAGAGCTACCACAGGTCAGAACCCTGGAAGTCAGGTGGTAGACCGGGAAAACAAAGAAGCTGCTTCTCACAGACAGAGCTCCCAGCAGGAAGAGGGATGGTTTTCTGAACATCCTGTAGGGTTAGAGCTGTGAGGTGCACAGTGCAGTGCCCAGAGATCAGGGCAGAAAGCAGAAAGGTGGAAAGGACAGGAAGTGGGTAGAGCAGAGAAGCAATAGTTGATTATTACAAGCCACGTTGTAAAACACAAGGCTGAGCTGCTGCCCCTGTCCCCGAAAATCAAAGAGCCCCTCCACCAATAACCTCGAGAATAACACATTGGAGCCCAGAGATTCTGAGCAAACCTACAGAAAGTGTCACTAACACTGACAGAGATTGAAACTAAGGGTAGCGAGCATGATTGAATATTTATAAAGAAAAAAGGTTTTATTAAGACGATATAAAGCAGAGATCTAAGAGGCTTAGATACTACTACTGGAAACCAAAAGAAAAACACAATTTAGCAACAAGCTTGAGAGACCTTTATACAATAAATCTTTCTGGGAAAAAAAAAAGCAGAATACACTTACATTAATGCCCTGGCAGAGAAATGTCAATAACATCAAGAACAACCCAGGTACAAGCAGCTCAGAAGGAAAGAGAAAGATCTCGAGAAATATGCTTGAAAACATAGAAACATGTGACTTCAATGACAGAGAACTCGGATGGCACTTCTGAAAAAACTCAATGAGATAAAAAAATTCATATAAAACAATTTCAGGAATTAAAAAATGGCTTAAATCAGCAGAACAAGTTTTTTAGCAAAGAAGAAATCGAACCCTTAAGAATAACAAAATAAACTTCTGGAGGTACAGAACACTAAAAGAGATGGAAAAATGAAATAGCAAACTTGGGAAATAGAGTCGACCAAATAGAAAAGAGGATCAGTGACATTGATAACAGAAATCTAGAAATAAATGAGAAGGATGAAGATGGAGAAACTGAAGAATGAAAAATAATGAAAGAGATATACTAGAACTAGTAAGAGAGAAACATAAGAATATAGACATTCTCGACTGGGAGGAAAAGAACTGGATTAGAAAGAGTTTTAGACAAATAGTTGGACTAGAATTTCCCAAATCTAGGAAGGAGTTGGAGCTTGGAATTCAAGAACAATAGAACACCCAATTATCTCAATCTGAAAAGCCTTCTCCCAGACACACTGTATTAAAACAACAAAAAAAATCAATGACAAAGAATTTCAGGGCAGCCAGGAAAGGAAAACCCATTAGGTTACTGTCAGACCTCTCGTACAAACCTTACAAAGCAGAATGGAGTGAATCAAATATTCAAACAATTAAATGAAAGGAAATACCAGCAAAGAACTAACGTTATGCAGCAAAGCTTTCCTTTAGATATAAAGGAGAAATTAAGACCTTTCCGACATACAAAATTGAGGATTCTCCACTATGAGGCCTGCATTACAGGAAATACTGAAAGGGTCAGCTCACCAAAGCAAAATACAAAAAAAATTTAAAAACAAACAAAACACCACCACCAACACAAACAACAAAACAATAAGGAGTAAAGTGACTATCAGGCAATAAAGAAGCAAGAAGTGCAAACCCTTACTAAGAACAGCATATTATAAGCATAAACAAAAAGAAGAGATTTCTATACTGAGATAGTAATGAATGTTCAGCTTACATAGGACAAATTGAGTCAAAAGATAAAAATAGGGGAGATTCAAAGATTCAAAGTTCATAAAAGGGAATGGAGATAAGGAACACACAGAAGAAAATGGACTTTTTACTTTTTGGCAGGTTTTGATGATTGTTTCAATTTCCATACTGCTGATTTTAGAGTTTCCAGTACTTTTTGATTCATTCTTGGAAGGATGCATATTTTTAAGTACTAGTCCATTTCTTCTAGGCTATAAATTTGGTGTTATATACTTTTTCATAGTATTCTATTTGCATGATCCTTTGTACTTCTGTGACATCAGTTGTAATTTCCCCTCTTTCATTCCTGATTCTGTTTGTGTCCTTTCACTTTTTCCTGTAGTGTCTAGCTAGAGGTTTGTTAATTTTATAAACCTTCTCAAAGAACCAGCTCTTTGTGTGCATTTATTTTTCTTATTGTTTTTTTCTAATTTCATTTATTCTGCTCTGATTTTGAATATTATTTTCTTTTCTTCTGGGACTTTGGCTTCATTTGTTTTCCTTTTCTAGTTTTTTTAAGATAAAGCATATAGGTTATTATATTGGAGATTGTTCTTGGTTTGGAGATAGTCCTGTAATATGAACTTCTTGTTTTTCCGTGTCCAAAAGATTTGATATGTTTACATCAAATTATCATTTGTTTCTATGTATCTCTTGATCTCTCTTTTCATTTCTCCTCTGACCTAGTTATTCTTCAAGCAGCATATTGTTTAATCTGCATGTACTTGTTCCTCCGCTTTCTTTTTGCAGTTGATCTCTAGTTTTCAAAGCATTAATGATTCAGATAATATGGTTGAATGGTTTCAACCCTCTATTTGTTAAGGCTATCTCTGTGTCTGGCTTTTAAGCTTTGCGCTGAGAAGTCTTAAGATAATCAATGGTTTTCCTTTATGAGTTACCATTTTCTTCTCTTTGGCTGCCCTGAGAAATTCTGTCTTTGTCATTGATTTTGATAACTTAATACAATGTGTCTTGTGAAGCCTTTTTGAGTTGAGTTAATGGTGTTCTGTTGACTTCTGAATTCCAAGTTCCAGTTCGTTCCTTAAGATTGGAAAATTGTCATCCACTATTTGAAAATGCTTTCTAGTCTCTGCTCCTTTTTTCTCGCCTCAAGAATGCCCATTTTTTATGCTTCCTCTCTATGGTATCAGCAAGTTCTAGTATTTCTCTTTCCATTATTTTCCTTCATTTAATTTTTCTCTTCTTCCTTCTGATTTATTTCTAGATTGTCTGTCTTCAATATCACTGATCCTTTCCTCCTTTGGTTGACTCTATTTCCCAAGCTTGCTATTTCATTTTTCAACTCTTGCAGTTTTTTGGTTTTTTTTTAATCTCATGGATCTATTCCATTCTTTTTGAACATTAATCTCCTTCTTGCTCATCTAGTTCTTTTTCAATTCCTGAAATTGATCTGATATGACTCATTTTGCGAACACAGAGTTTCTTCAAAAATACCATACTGAATTCTCTGTCATGAGTTGCTATTTTTTATGTCTGTAAGCATATTTTCTGGATATTTTTTCTCTTTCTTTCTGAGATGCCTTGTCACCTTGGTTGTTCATAGTGTTTAATGGACTATTTCTCCACCTGAGCATTAATGGAAATGTATTCTGCTGTTTTTTCCAGAAAAAAGATTTATTATATAAAGGTCTCTCTTTAGCTTGCTGCAAGGAAGGTGTTTTTCTTTTGGTTTTCAGTGAGTGGTGTCTAAGCCTCTTGGATCCCTGGTTTATATAAAGCCTAATTATTGCCCTTCTTATTTTCTTGTAGATATTTAATCATGCTTGCTACCCTCAATTTTGGTCCATGTCAGTGTCAGCTACAGTCTAGGCAGAGTTTGCTCTAATTTCCCTGGGATTGCACGGTGATCAGTCTCAGAATGTATGGGCAGAGGGGCTCTCTGGGTTGGGAGTTGGGGGCTGCGGTTTTGCAACCGGGGGCTGGTAGAAATCAACTGCTGTTTCTCTGCAATCTTGTCCCTCTTCTTTGCTTTCTGCCCTGATGACTGGGACCTACCCCCAGCTGTGTGGAACACTCAGTACTTACAGGTAGGGATGTTCAGGGAAGTTGCTGCACCTTCTCCCCTCCTCCTCCTCCTGCAGGGAGCCCTGGAGGCTGCAAAAGGCAGCTTCTTTATTTTTCCCAGTCCACCACCCAACAACCAGTGTTCTGACCTGTGGTAGCTCTTATGTGCAGATCGCATGCTCAGATGTGCTGGTGTGCAGTTTGGGTGTTTTCGTGTTGAGTTTTAGATGTTCACCTTGTTATTGTTTCAAAGGGAGAGATGTGAGGACGTCACTCACTCTGCCATGTTTCCCAGAATACCCCAATACATTTAATAAAATAGTACAATAAAATACAAAATAATCTTCATGGACACAGACAACAGTTTCATTCTTATCAGAGGAAAGCGGGGAGGCAGATAAGGGTAAAAAGGGTAAGCATATAAAGATGGAAGATTTGACTTGGGTGGTGAACAGACAATGCAATATACAGATGATACATTATTGAACTGTATACCTGAAATCTATATCGTTCTATTAACCAATGTCATTTTAATAAATTTAAGAAAAAATATATAGTCATTGAAATCAAATTAAAAACAAAACTCCACCTACCTTTGCTTTTATTCTTTTGATCTTCACACCTCAATAACTAGAATATATAAAGAACTAGATTTTATGATAAGTGCCTACGTCATGTAAAGGTAATTGCCACTAAATCCAGAAAGAGTAAAACTGAATAAAAAGACAAATATTGGCAATTAGGAAGCACAGAGCTTAATTTGTGAGCCATTTTAAATTATTTTGTAGGACAATATTTAATGGATTTCTTCATATTAATTTTCTGTTTGGTCTCATCTCATAATTTTGTCTATGTTTTATATTCTCCTTCACCACTTATTTTTATTTTATTTTGTGCATTACTTTGTAAATCACTAGTATATGATAGTATTTTTTTTCCATGGCTTCACAGACCATGATGTCTATTTTGGTTATAATTTTACATCTAAACTAGTTTTAATGTGGTTTCTTTTCCATATTATTGTTCATTTTCTTAATTTAACATCTAGAATTTGAAAAATATTACTGTAAAGAAGGATTAAAAATATTGCACTTATTAAGTCCTTTAAAAACTCTTCGATGTTGTCCTATATAACTACTTAATAAAACCGTAGAACTTGAAAAATAAATCATATAAAATGTATTATTAACTCTAAGATAAAATTTCTTTCAGAATATTATAAAATTGTATTTCACTATGTTGAATATTTAAATAAATATATTATAATTATTTTATTTCACTAAATTACCAAAGAACCCACTGGAACAACTTTCCATTTATTAAATTAAGTCTGCCTTGATACATATTTATCTACTTTTACAAGTAGTTTTTCCCAAGTTGTTGGAGAAGGAAAAACGAACTCTTTTTTTGTGGCATTCAGTAACTAAAAATTGTAATTTCAAAATCAGATACCTACTGTAAATACTGCTCTAGTGTCATCATAGACAAAATTTATATGTATAAGTGTAGATTTTTATATTTTACTACTGAATAAGTTTTCTAGTTCTGTGTAATTGTTTAATTTAATGATATAGTTCATTATCTGGTCTTACTTTATAAGCCTTCTGATACTATTTCATGTTATCTTAGCAATTAACTCTGTTTATCATGTAATTTTAACTTTATTGGAATATAGAAACACATTTGTTTTGAAAGAAAATGTTTTTATGAAACGGTCACCTTATCTGACATTATTTAAATGATTTTTATCTAAGGCATTGCAAAAATAAATATAGATATTGCCATCAACTTGCATTGGCTTGTGGAGTGTTGTTTTGGGGCATGTGGAACAGCAAATTGTGAACATGGGTCTTGCTGAGATAATGGAAATGAAAAAATGTTGATTGGTGGGGCAGTGTATAGAGATGTGATTCCCAAACTGTGCATTGAAGCACACAGGGATTTCACAAAAGTTTACATTTTTGAGGGTAACACAGTGATGTGCACTAACTTAATAAGTAGAACTATTGCATAAAAAAAAAAAAAAACCTGTTTAGAAATTATGTTGCCTGTGTCTTAATTGCTTAGCTATCACAAAGTAATAGTTATAAAATGGGAAAAATTTTAGAATTCTGCCTTGTTAAATATTTTCATTCTAAGTAACCGTAAGCTGATATTTCTAAAATTTTCCAGATTCACTCAATTTTAAACAATGTATGCTGACAACGATCATCTAATTGTTGGTTATTATTACCTATGTAATTTTTCAGTGCTGAATGAACTCAGCTTGGCATAGAATTGCATAAAGCTATTTTCCAACATCTCCCTGTGATACTGCCACTTTCTTTCGAAATTGCTTACACTGTTGAGAGATATGTGCTGCTGGCATTTGTTTATCATAGCGGCACTCGATAGAGTTCCTTCCAGCACCATGGAGGGAGCGCTCACCAATTAAGGTCTCCAACAAAAACTCATAAGAATGTATAACCCATGATGAGTAAAGGTACTCGTTATATGGGGAAAAAAAATACTTTCATTATTACGAATAAAGCTGTTATAGTACAGAGTAACTGGTATTACTCTTTGTATATGAAATCAAAGTATTTTTTAAAATATTACTAACTCCCCACATCTCACTTATCACACTTTAAGGCTTTTTTTTTTTTTCTGGTACTCTGTATTAATGTCTTCTTCTTTTTTTACCTTGCTGCTCCCAAGTGCAATGTATTTTTTTTCATTGTTCTTATCTCTAAATGAAAAGAAGAAAGATGAAATGAAATACTTTACATTGACCTTCTAGAAGCTTCTTGGATATATTTGTCACAATATTGTACTAATAAAAACCAGAAAACTTTGCATCACTGTCTTGGAAATGAAGATAGGTTCAGAGGAAAAAAAAAAATCAATCTCACAGGGATCTAAAGTAAAGGAGGAGCCAGAAGATTCTTGTGAATTCTACAGGGAAAAGCAAACTTCCTTAATTGCTTCCATATAGCAGCTTAACTGATATCACATGTTTTTACAAGGTCAACAGATCAAATAGAAGTTTTAATGTCATTTTCTGTAGTTCTCTAGCACTGTTCTGCAAATATTTTGTACATAGTATATGACGATATGGCTTGGAGCAATGATGTAGATAATATATCTGTGAACACAGCAGTTCAGCATGGTAGACAACTCAGCAAGAACTTTGGGAATGATCCATAAATGAACAGAGTATCTGATAGTTCAGCCAAGTGATTGCTCTTAATGGGTAACTATTTTTCTAATCTGAAAAATTAGAGAAGTGGACTTGATCATATTCATTTATAAAAGAAGTAGATTCTTTGATAGGTCTTGTATGCATTAATTTCCAATAGTATTTGTACTTAAAGGTACAAATATTCTAATTTGTATAATTTTTTGAAAAATATGATTTAAAAATATTAAAAATTCCAAAAGTACAAAGATGTGTGATATCAAAAGCATAATTTTCCTTCCTACTCACATCAATTCTTAGTGCCACACCTCAGAGGTACTTCAAAGTAATGGATCATCACTTTTGAAGTAGAAAAAACATATATTTACATGTGTAGTTTTGATTTCAAATGTGGAAAACAGCTGTGGTAGATTGTATTTTATAAAAATTGTCACAGCAATCATATCAGAGATCTGATTTTCATGCACTTTTAGAAACTTACCATTCTCCATCAGGAGGTGGAATTCATTTACTCTCACCTTTAACCTGGGCAGGCTCTTGCTACTGTCTCAACAAATAGAAAGGAGTAAAAGCCACGCTGCCTGACCTCCAAGGCTATGATAAAATGCCCTATGACTTCAAAATAACTTTCTCTTTATCTTGGGATGATCTTACTTGACACCCACTTACTTTGTGGTAAGGAAGCTCAAGTAGCCTAGAATGGGCATGTGTAGGTATAGGTCTCAACCAGCAGCCCACTACCACAAATAGACATATAAGTGAACAGCCCCCAACCCTCGCCTCCAAACCAGTTCACCTTATGCAGTTTAGAGCAGAGACAAGCTAATCTCAGTCAAGTGTTACACAAGTTGCTAATTTCTGAGTAAAAGAAATATTGTTATTGTTTTAAGCCACTGAGTTTTGGTGTTGTTTGTTACACAGCCATAATAACTGGAATATCTGTTCATTTTAAGATGGCTATAATGATTTTGCCCTAGCTTAAAAAATTTCAAACCAAATATGGTGGTATTGCTCTTTGAAATAAATAGCTGTGGGTAAATTAATTTAGCTCTAACTTTCATGGGAATAATAAAACAATGTATCTCTTAGAAAAGTGCTGTCTAATAGAAATTGCTGCACTGCCCAATAATGGTAGTGACAGGCATATGTCAATTTTAAGGATGTGAAATATATATAGTGATTTATGAAGTACTTTAAAAAAATTATTTAGTTTTAATTCAAATCTAAATAGCCACATATAATTAATGAATACTGTATTGGATAACACAGATTTAGAAGGTACTTATAATTCAGGGTAAAATTTTATTTATATTTCCTAAGTTAGTCCAAGCTGCCATAACTAGGTTTCTAGTTGGACAAAAGTTTATTAATTATTTTTAGCTAGACTCGTATCTAGTAAACCTCATTATTTTAAATTATTCTAAATGGTTTTCTCTTTTAAGTAGACGGAACTTTACAAACCATTAAAAATATTTCAGTAATTTGGGGATCACTTAAAGTAACTCAATAATGAGAGCTAAATAAATATTTGCAAACAAATATTTGGAGAATTAATCACTTATAAAACCTCCTGGAAAGATACAGTAGAATATATAACTTTGTAATACAAAGGATATAGAGAAAAGAAAAAAAGGGGTTGAATGCAAAAAAACAATGTTAAGAAAAGTCTGACATGAGAATACTTACTATATGTGTATCTTTATATGAAATTCAAACATGAAAAATTAATCTATAATGGCAATAAGAAAGATAAGAACCACCTTGTCTCAAGGTGGGGAATGACTGGAAATGAACCTAAAGAAATTTTCTGGAGTGATGAAAATGTATATTTTAAAATCTTAATTGGAGCCTGAGTAATATTGATATGGATGGATAGATAAACAGATAGATGATAGATAGATAGATAGATCTATATATTTACTTATATCTGTATCTATACCCATATCTATCTCCGTCTCAATATATGAATTACTTTGGTACCTCTATCTATCTGTCTATCTATCTATTTATCTATCTATCATCATCTCTCTATATCTATCTGTATAAAATTTCTATCATGCATCAATAATATGCTACAAATGCCATAATAAAATGATAGGCTAGGTGACTTAAAGATCAGAATTTTATATTCTCACAGTTCTAGAGGGTATATGTTTAAGATCAAAATGTCTGAACTTTGTTGTTGTTGTTTTTGTTGTTTTCTTTTGTTTTCTCCTTAGACCTCTACCCTTGGCTTTGGGATGGCCACTTTCTTGCTGTGTCCTCATATGCCCTCTTCTCTGTGCATATAGTATCCATTCATTCATGATATCTCTTCTGATAAGGACACCAGTTCTATTTGATTAGAGACCCACACTTATAAAACTCATTTAACTTTAATTACCTGTTTAAAGGCTCTATTTCCAAATATATTCACATTGGGGATTAGGGACTCAACATGTGAATTTTAATGTGGGAGTGGGCTCAAGTCAGTCCATAATTCTACACATGCCAAAATTCATCTAAATATACTTTTAAGTTGTGTGCTTTTTAAATTTTATGTCAGTTAATTATCAATCATTTGAAAAACTGCAATATGAACTTATTTTTATATGCACCTTTGTGCAATTTCTCCCTTTCATGAAATAAAAGTTTTATTAAATTGTTCTGCTATACCATCTTGGACTCCATTGCTTTAAAAATACTAACTAATTAATATCAGTCCAGATATTTAAGACTCTCCATGAGAATAAATGGAGCTTCAACTTCCAATTTATACTTTCTCTCCTCCTGAAAGTATCTCAATAAAACTGACAGATGTAGAATAGAATATTCATCATTTTCAAGAGCTTTTCATGATTTGGTCACTGTTGTCTGAGCCTGTTTGATTTCTTTAGTACCTGAATAGTCAGTCTTTCCATGCATGACCATACCAATCCTAGATGCCTGATTCAGGTATAGAAGTTACTACTGCAATTCCAAACTATTTAAATATATCTGTAGCACACTAAAGGTCATGGTATGTAGTGGCTAATACTTATATAATAGAAAAACTAATGCCATAGATTTTTGACATATAGTTCTCTACCGTTATTATATCATATGCTTATTATTTCAAAGTAATCAAATTTCTGGTGGCCTATTTTATGTCAACTATTTCCTTCCTTACTATTAGAGATTCAATTTTACTAAGGATATCAATGCACTCAGATTGAAATACGTACTTTCTCAGAGCTACAGTGAATGCATGAAAGCGTTATAGCCAATAAGATATAGGTAGAAATCCCTGGGGAGGAAATTCATTCAGAATAAAAGGCAAATATTTCATTACACCATTTCACCTATAGCCTTTCTGACTGTCTAAATGTGGTCTTGAAGAAAGCAGGTACCATATGACAACTGGACACCCTTTAACATAAAAAAGTCTCTGCAGTTTAAAATTGGGATAATTGAAAATTGGAACAATCTCATTGGCATTGGTGAACTTATTAACGACCTTGAACTTTCTGCCACTGGGATTCTTTTTATATCATACAAACAAATCCTTCTTTGTTTAGTCAAATTCTTTGAGTTTGCTGTTACCCATATGTAAATATACTCTGACCTGTTAACATGAAAAGTGAAATTCTGTAAATTAGCTGTCTTATTGCAAATGTGGTTTATATATTATCAGGTTGAAAAACACTGTTAAGGAGTTGTTGTTTGTTGTAAATTTCTGAGAACTCATGTATAAATTCTTTGGGACACTGTTGTCTTCAAAATGGCACTAGTATTTAATGAAGTGGCCTGGTTTCAAATGTTGAAAGAATATCAGCTGTAAAATTACATATACATGGTGTGTGTGTGTGTGTGTGTGTGTAATTTGAGAGAGGCATTGGAAAATTTATACATTAAAAATCTCTAACTGTTGCTTTACTATGAATAGAAATTGCATGATGGACTAAAAATAGGTATATAACAAAGAGTAATACATTTTTTTGCTGTGATTCATTCAAAGATAAATTTCATTTATTAAGTAGGATCTCTGTAAAGGGCAACATAGCACAAGATAGGGCAAGGGACCCTAATGTTGAAATGTCCAAAAAAAAGGTGTAATTTAAATATATGAACCCTTTCAAAGATTTTTGTTTATTACATGAACATAAATACTTTCAAAAATTACATGAAATCCTTTAGAATCACTTTAAAGCCTGGGTGATATAGAAGTCTTATTCATGTTGTTGTTGATTTCGGAAGATATAGAGAGCTCAGTCAACAATCTGGTGTGTCTGTTGGGAGCAAAGGAATCGTCGGTGGTTATGAATACTAAATTCAATAGGGAACATGCAACATATACCTAAAATTGCCTAGGAGGTCAAAAAATTTATATTATGATGCTACAGCACATATTAAGGGGCAAATACATTTAGAAGGATGGAAAAAATATACTGAACTTGTGTCAGTAATGTATGAGCAAGTTCCTGAAATAGAACCAAATATTTCATATCATCAGTGCATATCATTAGTGATCAAATTTGCTCATCATGTCTAAGAATATGCAATATGAGACAAATAGTTTTGACTAAAAAATGTTCTGAAATCTGTTTATTCCCTTTCCTTGCTAGAGGCCCTGTTGTTTGGCACGTGTGTGTGTGTGTATGTGTGTGTGTGTGTGTGTACATATACACACAAATTTATGGTGAATTTGCTATGTCTAAAGTATCATCCCAGAGTTTGTTTGGAGGTACTAGCAGGGGAGCATAGCTACTCATATATTTTTGACCAGAAAGGGTCCTTTCCTCTATTGTGGAATGTCATTCTCTTTGACGATGCACAGCTTTGGGAGCGATGCACATGGAGCGGTAAGGAAGGAAGGGACACCCGCCTAGCCAGTCAGATCAGCCAAATCAATATTGGCAATCAATGGAGTGACAGATATCACAGCCAGATTACACTCACATCATAGATGGATCTTAAGATTATCATGCTAAGTGAAATGAATCAGACAGAAAACATTAAAGAACCATGTGATTTTACTCACATATGACATATAAAACTGAAAGCAACAAACAAACAAGACAAACAAAACCTCACAGACACAGACAATAGTTTAGACATCACCAGAAGGAAAAGGGGGAGGGGAAGGTAGATAAAAGTAAAGAGGGTCAAATACATGGTGATGGAAGGAAATTTGACTTTGGGTGGTGAATGCACAATGCAATATACAGATGTTGTATTATCAGATTGTACAGTTGAAACCTATAAGATTTTATTAACTAATGTCACCTGATGAATTTAATAAACAAATAAAATTAAAATAAAGCATTATTCCATAAAGAAAGCATAGACCTTTAAATATAATTTAAATGAAATCATTGATGGGAATTAGGATTCATTTAACCAAAGCAGACCTTTTCTGAGAGACTTTTTACATTTTTAGTTCGAGTACTTTTAAATCAATTGGCTCATATGAGGTATTTGAAAATTTTCTATAAAATTAATTTTTTTCTAATAAGATGGAGACTCTTTTGAGATGTAATTAAGTCTCCAAAATTAAAGAAGTAAGTATTCAATGTAAAGGTTATTTATATAACCTTGAAAGATATTCTTTTAAATGATAGAATAAAACTTCCATGGAAAACATGTCCAGTTATGAAAAGTTCCTTTAAAACTGATGGGTATGCGCGCGTGCGCGCGTGTGTGTATGTGTATTTAAGTTTGTCCCTATTCTTGATGAAACGGGTCCATAATTTGTAATTCTTTTATTTATTGTATGGGCTCTCTAAAAAATGTAGCAGATTACAAGATGGGGCAAAAATTTATGTTTTCTTAGGTCTATATTCAATGAAATTATTTGTTTTCTAGCAGCCGGAGAAGAGTTGAATGACTATTGTAATTATAAAATAATAATTTTCTCTCAGTAGATTATGCCTTTTGAGGAAAACAATTTTTAATAGAAAAACTGGTTTTAGATAGTGATAAATTTTTTATTGAAAATTTTATAAGAAAATTTAAATATTGAAATAAAATTGCCTTGCAAAAATAAAGTATTTTTGCAGGTGATTATGCATATTTTCTTTTTTTAAAAGAGTCAATTCAAAAAAACAATTAAATCTCCCTAAGCTTAGGTCCCATTTAGTTTGTGCTTTTGTACCATATCAGAGTCCTACTAAGTAACTTGTTATATATAATTGCAGAACTTATTATCCTTAATTTGCTACAATGTGAATAAAATAAATTTATGTAATTATATGTCAAATCATGTTATTTTCAAGTAGAGAAAGCCTAGAATGTGATGTCTCCTTAATTTGTTTACTTGGTCATTTTAAAGAGAATGAACATCATTTGAGTATCAGAGGTTACATCTCTAGTCAGTTATTTGTACATGTAAGAATACTCTTCTTAGCTTAGTGGGTAAGTCTGTGATTTACAGGGAAAGCATTTAACGAGTGAGCCTTGGTAAGAGACGGAGAGCACAGCAGTGTAAGGTTCTGTAAGGTTAAAAGTACCACATAAAGGGAGACAGTTTCCATTTAGCAGCAGGAAGTAACTTAAAACGACTCCTCTCAATGAAAATTGTAAAGGTCCCCCTCAAGATGCTGGTATCTTTTGTGTGAACTGTAGTACATTTATGAGGGAGGACACTAGTTTCAGAAATTGCCTAGAAGAAATTTGAAAGAGTGTGTAGTCTGCAGGTTGTTAGATTTTTCTATGGTGTCTCCGGATCGATAAAGTACAGAAGGGCCTGTCAAGATTTTGTGATTCTGTTGTGAGAAAAGAAAAAGTCAAGGTTAGTATCTTCAGCAAATGAAAGAATATATAGTAAAAATCTAGAGACCACCTGTTCTACAAGAGATTGGTAACAATATTATTTATATAACCCTGAAAGCACCATTCGTAAAGTTAAAAACTAATGGATTTAGCTGCATTAAATTCAAGATACCTATTCTGAAAATGATGTCATAAACAAAGTTAACAGTGAGATGCCTGAGAGGGAGAAAATATTTGCAGTATTCACCACTAAGAAAATACTAAAACTGGAATATGCAAGGAATTCATTTAAAATCAACATGAATAAAAAACATTGAGTACCACACATGTAAAATTGAAAAAATAATCATTTCCCCAAATATTGTATTTTTTCAATACTTTTTCATTATGTAAGTAAACATATCCAAGGAGAGTTGGAAGAATATATATTACATATATGAAAATAGGTACCTAAGTGTGTAGGAGAGCAGTATTGTAAAAAAAGGTGTGAAGGAGAAAATGTTAATACTAAATAAAGAATAATGCACATATTGACAATAGCTATAAAAATAATATAATTATCTTAAAGTGAGATCCAAAACTAACATAACATATGGTCCAATACTTACCCTAAATTTTCACACTAGATTAGATTTTTATTAATTTTATGCTATCATAAATTTTAAAGATAACATAATATGTGGTCTGTGTATTCTAAATGGCAAGAGTTCCTTAATTGTCTCAGGGGTCTGCATATTTGCATATGTATCTGGTATGATATTTTATCTATGATAAGTTATAAATAAAGAAAATTACACTTTTACATTGGATTTGAACTCACGGAACATGATTGAGGTTCAATCGTGGACACAGATAAAAATGACACACTTAAGTTTCACACAGGATTACTTTTGGAGATAAAAGTGGGAGAATTAATTGATTATCCTCTTCAAATCATGACATAGTATTTATCTTTAGTTTTATTTCTTTAACATAAGAAATTTAGAGGCAATATAGTAAATTGTTAATCTTTTGTAGTTCATTTACAGATATTATATTCTCTACTTTAGTATCCCTAAGATATTTAATAATTAAAAATATAAAACAAATAGGCCATCTATTAACAGTGGGGTTAATTCAACCTTGGTATTTCAGAAGTTTTATTTACACATATTGAACTATTACCCAGTTATTTCTCATAATTTCTTAAAATAGGTGGCTAATATTATATGATGAGATATTTTTAGAATATCTATTTATTCTTATTTTAGTTTAACACAACATGCCCATAGATTGTGTAGTCTCAGAGGTTCAGTGGATACTTTTCTATGGTAGTATAACTGAGATTCAAAGGAGGTATAGCTACTAATAAGAAAATAAGGTCAGAGTGAATAATATTTTAAGCAAAGGAAATGATGTCTCAAAGGCCTATTGTGAGAGAAATGGGTGCTTCTCAGGAACTGAAAGCCTTACGGTTTAACGTGATCGGTCTAATTGCTATGTCAGAATTAGATTTACAAGAGGGTTAAGAGTAAAAAATGGGAGAACATTTAAGTTTTTGCAGCTTTCTGAGTAAGAATGATAGTGGCTCAGGCAAGAGTGGTACCAGTGGAGGGGATAAGAAGGGATCAGATTTGAAATATATTTTTAAGGTAAAGCCCATGGGCCTGGATTTGGGTGATGAGGGAAAGAGATTGGGGATTATTCCAAACATTTTGCTCTGAGTGAATAATGATACCATTTATTAAATACCATTTGAAATACCATTGAAAGAGCAAAGGTGAGAGAAAATCCAAAGTTTTGTTTTAGATAAATTTGAAATGACTTAGATACACACGATTTCAAGTATGCAGCTGAGTATTATAATGTGAATTTCAGGAGATGGTCTTGGTTAGAAATATGAATTTGGAAATAATGAGTGTATGAATGTTTTTAAGCAATGAAACTAGATTAGATCACCTAAGAAATGACTGTAGATATATAACCTTAGAACTGTGCCCTGGGGCACTCAAACATTTAGAGCAGAAAGAGAAAGATTATATAGCTAGAGACAGAGAAGAGAAAGACTGTGAGGTAGAAGGTAGGAAATCAACTGAAGAAACTTTTTATAAATAGTTTATTTATAAAGTTAGATCACTAGAATGATCTCTTAGCACAACCAAATGTAATTGTTAGTCCTTCAGTTGTGATGAATAAATATACATGTAGGCTGATGAATTGGTATATTTAATGACTAGTCAAATAAAAAGACAACAACCAGAAAAACTGTACAAAAACCATGAAACATCTGTAAAACAGATTTTATTGGGCATTCAGAACAAAATGCAACTTAATAATGATAATGATGAACTTTCTAATGATACTTTTTAAAAAGAAACTAAAATAAATAATGAATATAAACTTAAATAGAAATCAATTTAGAAAATGTCAGGCAGTAGAAGAAAAGGGTAGATGTCAGATTTAGTCATTAAAGTCAAATCTTGCATATAATTATATACTTACTCATTTGTGCATAATGAGAAAAGCTATTTTATACAAAGGTAAAAAATATGGAAAAGGAAATAACAAGGCAATATATTAGTTATCTATTTATAAAGATATTACATAGTGATTAACAATCCAAAAAAAGGAAAGCAGAGTTAGATAATATTTTCATTGAACAGATAGCTATTAGAAAGAAAAATAAAGGCAAAGATAAATGAATGGGACTGTATCAAACTAAAAAAAAAAAAAACTACACAGCAAAAGAAACCATGAATAAGGCAAAGAGGTAACTGTCTGAATGGGAGAATAAATTTGCGAACAATTTCTCCAAAAAGAGCCTAATACCCAAAATATATAAAGAATTCATACAATTCAATTAAAAAAATTGATCCAATTAAAAAATGGGCAGAGGACCCGAACAAACACTTGTTCCAAGAAGACATACAAATGGCCAACAAATATATGAAAAGCTGCTCAACTTCACTAGCTATTAGAGAAATGCAAATTAAAACTACAATGAGATACCATCTCAAAATTTTAGAATGGCTATCATCAACAAGAAAAGTAATAACAAGTGTTGGAAATGTTGTGGGCAAAAAGGAACCCTCATACACTGCTGGTAGAAATCAAAATTGGTGCAACCACTGTGGAAAACAGTATGGAGTTTCCTCAGAAAACAAAAATGAATTACCATATGATCTAGCAAATCCTCTTCTGGAGGGGTTATTTCCAAAGATGTATGCACTCCGATGTTCACGGCAATATTAATGCACAGTGGCCAGGACATGGAAGCAACCAAAGTGTATTTTGATAGATAATTGGATAAAGAAAACGTGGTACATATATATACTGGAATATTACTAAGCGATAAGAAAAAAATGAAATACTGCCATTTGCGACAACATGGATGGATCTTAAGAATCATGCTAAATGAAATAAGGCAGAGAGAAAAAGTGGAAAAACCATATGATTTCACTTATATGTGGGATATAAAACTGAAAGCAACAAAAAATCATGACAAACATACAGAGATTCATGGACACGAACAGTGGATAAGTGGTTGCCAGAGGAAATGGTAGGAGGGGTTAAAAGAAATCAAACATTTGGTGACAGAAAGAAATTTAACTTTGAGTGGCAAACAGAAAATGCAATATATATATATGACATACCACTGAATTGTACACTTGAAATGTATTTGATTTTATAAACAACGGCACTCTAATATTTTTTATTAAAACATTAAAAATAAATCTATTTATAGAATTCTGTAAACAGCTAAGTGACTCAAAAATGACAGTTCTCCAAAATTAATTTTTTTATAATCTCTTAATCAATGCTTCCTGCCTCAGTACAGAACATGACTAATGCTAAAAAAAAAAAGAATGAGTTCACAGAAAATTAACAAGATTAAAAAAGACAAACTGCCTTCTAAATAATATGTCACTGATTATGTAGGTGATTGAAATTTGAGAAAGCTCTGAGAAGCTCACAGATTTGACAAAATTATTCCATTGACATATCAATGTATTTTTACTAAAACTTATAAAAGTTTTTTAGACTTTGTCTTATAAAGTATTAGGTAATTCAGTCCTCTAAAAAGTTACTGTTTATTGTGTTACCCACCACCCATATCCATATGATATGTCAGAATGGTCTCTTGTTTCTGCCTTTATACTCCAGGGAAAGATGTGGATTTGTGATACCTAAACATATAAATGAAAGGTCTGGGTTCGGCATTCAGATAAACAATAAAAAAAAGAATTAAAATTTTAGTATAAATATAAGAATCTATTTAAATGAGAAAATAAATCACAATAAATATAAGATTATAGAAAGCTGAATGCTACAGAAAAAATAAAATAAAGATTTTTTTTTATTATTTCTTAGCTGTGTAATATGCCTCTAAGACCCTTCTTCCAAATGACATACAGAAGGCCAACAGACATATGAAAAGATGCTCAACTTCACTAACTATTAAGGAAATGCAAGTCAAAACAATGAGATAATACCTGACACCTGTTAGAATGGCTATAATCAACAGGTCAAGTAATAACAAGTATTGGAGAGGTTTTATGGAAAAGGAATCCTTATATACTGCTCACAGGAATGTAAATATGTACTATCACTATGGAAAACAGTATGCAAGTTCCTCAAAAATTTAATAATATCATATGACCCAGCAAACCCCTTCTGGGTACCTACCCCCCAAATTTGAAAACATTTATTTGTAAAAATATATTTCCCACTATGTTCACTATAGCATTATTCATCGTGGCCAAGACATGAAAACCAAGTGATGTGTCTTTTAGTACATTACTGGATAAAGACAATGTAGTGCATATATACAATGGAATACTACTCAGCCATAAGAAGAGATGAAATACTGTCATTTGTAACAATATAAGTGGATATTGAGTTTATCATGTTAAAATAAGTCAGAAATAAATAAATAAAACATATATTTCACTCATATGTAGGATATAAAACTAAAAGCAAGAAATGAACAATTAAGGCAAACAAACAAACAAAAACTCATAGACACAGACAACAACTTAGTGGTTACTAGAGAAAAATGGAGGAGAAAAAATGGGTAGATAAGGGTAAATGGGGTAAGTATATATGGTAATTGAAGGAAATTTGACTTTGAACACACAGCGCAGTATGCAGATGTTGTATTCTAGATGTTTACATTTGATCACAGGCTTGGAAAAAGAATAAATAATGTAATTAGTCACAAAAATATGTATAAGACACCCTGAGAGATGTGGGAGTGTTATGTCCAATCGGGGAAATATGGGATATCAAACCTGGGTTGTTCATTAAGAATAAATTTAGCTCCTTCCAAGGGGTCACAAAATCAACACACCTGGAGGCTGGCACTAGACCACAACACAGCAACCCCTGACTACTCCCATAGTTGTACACACAAAGGGTGGTCTCAACAAGTACACAAGCACTCTAGAACTAATCCCACTCAGTGGGGTCAGCTCTCCACGTAGCAACTTATACACTGTGGCTGCAGCCAGTTCCCACATGTTGTCAGCCTGAGTGTTAATCTCATGCACTGATATACTAACAACAATAAAGCTTTAGCTACACACACAACCCACACAAAGATCACATCTAGAGCCCCAGGAACAGATGGTCAGAGAGAGTGCACCACTGGGCGATACAGGACACTTCCACATAAGGTCATTTGGCCAAGGCTGAGAGATGGAAAAAATATTCTTAACACATGAAAATGATCATGGAGAGGTTAATAAAATGAAAAAACAAAGAAACATGGCACAAATTAAACAATAGGAGAAAACTCCAGAAAATAAGCTAAATGAAATGGAGGCAAGCAACCTATCAGAGACAGAGTTCAAAATAATGATTATAAGGGTGCTCGAAGATCTTTGGGATAGTATGAAAGAGCTCAATGAGAATCTAAAGAGAGAGACAGTAAGCATAAAAAAAGACATAGAAACCATAAAAAAGAACCAGACAGAAATGAAGAATACAATAACTGAAATGAATACACTAGCAGAAATCAACAGATGAAGCAGAAGATACAATCAACAAACTGGAAGACAAGGTAGCAAAAAACAACCAATTAGAACAACAGAAAGAAAGAATTTAAAAAATAAATAAATGAGGATAGTTGAAAGAGACCTCTGGGACAACATGGAGTATAACAATATCTGTACAATAGGAGTACCCAAAGGAGAAGAGAAAGAGCAAGAGATTGAGGATATTTGAAGAAATAATGGCAGAAAACTTCTTTAACCTGGCAAAGGAATTAGACATACAAGTTCAGGAAGCACAAGAGTCCCAAACTACAGGAATTCTAATAGTCCCACAACAAGACACATCATTTAAATGCCAAAGATACAGAGAGAATATTAAAAGCTGCAAGAGAAAGGCAGCTAGTTTCGTACAAGCATAACCCCATAAGAATGTCAGCGTTTTTTCAATGAAAACTTTGCAGCTCAGAAGGCACTGGCAAGAATTATTCAAAGTTATGAAAAACAAGAATCTACGACTACTAATACTCTACCCAGCAAGACTTTCAATTAAAATGGAAAGAGATAACGAACTTCCCAGACAGGAAAAAGCTTAAGGAATTCATTCACCAATAAGCCAGTATTACAAGAAATGTTAAAGAGATTTCTCTAAAAAGAGAAGGGGTAAAAAAGGAAATAGAAATAACAAATATGAATAATAAAATGACAGTAACAATGTACCTATCAGTAATCACTTTAAATGTAAACGGATTAAATGCCTCAATCAAAAGGCTTAAACATAAGACCCAAACCTCTGAAACTCATAGAAGAAAACATACAGGGAGAGTTAGTAACATTGGTCTTCACATTAATTCCATGGATGTGACACCAAAAACTGATGCAACAAGAGCAAAATTTGATATTAAACTTAAAACTTTCTGCACAGCAAAGGAAACAATCAACAGAATAAAAAAGGCAACCTATGAAGTAAAAGAATATATTAGCACACTATGTATTTGATAAAGGGTTACTTTCCAAGTACCTAAAGAATCTCTACAACTCAATAGCAAAATAAAATAAATAATAAAATAAAATAAATAAAATAAAATAAAATAAAATAACTGAATTTAAAAATGGACAAAGGATCTGAATAAATATATTTTTTTCTAAAGAACACATACAAGTGGTCACCAAGTCTATGAAAGAATGCTCAACATCAGTAATAATCAGGGAAATACAGATTAAAGCCACAATAAGGTATCATCTCACACTTGTCAGAATGGCTCTTATAAAAACAAAGGCCTATTTGCAAATACATGGAAGATTGGACCACTTGTACACTGTTGGTGGGACTAAAGAATGGTGCAACCACTATGAAAACTGCATGGATATTTCTCAAAAAAATAAGAGCAGAACTGCCATGTGACTAGTGATTTCACTTTAGGACACTTATGCCAAAGGATTAAAATCAGGATCTTGAAATATCTTTGCTTGTGTTTTCATTGCAAAATTATTCACAATAGCCAAAATGTAAAATAGCTTTATTTCCCACCAACAGATGAATGGATATACATAAAATGCAATATTATTCATCATTATAAAAAAAGAAATTTTGCCATTTGTAACAATGTGGATGAACCTTAAGTATATTATGCTAAATAAAATAAACCAAACACAGAGAGACATGCAATGAATACTTCCACTTATACAAGGTATTTAAAAATATCACATTCATAGAAGCAAAAAATTGAATGGTGTTTGCCAGAGACTAGTAGAACCGGAAAATGGAAAGTTGCTATTCAACATTTATAAAATTTTAGTAATGCAAAGTGAATAATTTCTAGAAACCCAACATACAGCATTGTTCATGTAGATATCAATAATGTATTGTAAACTTAACGTTCTTTTGGGAGCAGATCTCATTAAATATTCTTACAAAAATATAAACAAACAAACATTTTCTAAACAATCTTGTCTACAATTTACCCTAAGCGACTCACCAGATGAGAGCATACAATATTTGCCCTACAAAATTGTTTTCTTGGAATCACAGATTCATGGAGGTTTAAAAGACTAATTTTGAGGTAAAAACAGTTGAAACATAGAAAGTCTAGAACACTGTCTTCAGGTCACACACTGAGTCACTAGCAACACATGCTTGAAATTTAAAACCCTGAAGCACTGAATTGTCTTTGCTATGTGGGTAATGTAAATGTAAACTTCAACCTAACAAATGGGACTACATCAAACTAAAGTCAAATAGAAATTTCTAAGAAACATTTTAGAAATATGAAAATTGTAAAAGTGTCTTTGTTTCAACTAACATTGCTAAGTTTGAATCTACAAAAAATGAGATATTTTTAAACCTAAATTTAAAGCATTTTCTCCTTACTTTGTATTGTCTCTCTGGGGAGCTAAAGAAGGTGCCAAAGGAAACCTGATTAATTGAATGGCAGTGTAATATTCTGTGCTAATTGAACCGACTGTATTTTTATGACTCCAATGGTTCCTTTTGTTTTATGTAAGTACAATCTGTATTTGATCATATTTTAAGCTTGATAGATTTAATGAATAATATTCTGGATTTATAGAATATGAAGAATTCATTCCAGAGGCTATCAAATCACATTTTCTTAAATAAAGACTCTATCTTTTAAGAAATTGTATTGTCCTCCATGGCCTTGAATCTATGGCAGCTGGATTGCTGACATATAGCGAACCATATATTGCTCAAGGTAGATTTAAGGAATTTTCATAATACAGGGGAGTTTAAAGAAATAAGAAAAATTGAATTTGAACCTAAAATGTGGATAAATGTTCAAGATTAAAGGCAATATGTTGTTAATTAGATATGATCAACATGATTAGCTTGAAACTTAAAAAAGAAATAAACTCTTTCTATAAATTCTGGTCTTGATAACTCCATCTGTGAAAGAGCAATTATAATTAAATGGGAATGTTTAAGAATTATTTTCCCTTGGGGATTTGTAGTTTGTTGTTGTTTGTTGCTCTTAGTGTAAGATAAGGGTATTTTAAAATCCTTGTACGATCCTGTCTAATCTCAGAAGCTAAGCAGGATCAGATCTGTTTAGTAACTTGGATGGGAGACACCTAGGAATACCAGGGTCTGTAGGCGTTAAAAAAAAAAAAAATCCTTGTAAAAATATCTAATGTTATAGACTTAGAAAACACTTACTGACAAACACAAAGGACAATTTGGTAGGAAACAAAAATATCTAAGGAGAGCCACTTTTATTTTTCCCATCATCTCTTTGCTTAGCTTTACATTTCTGAGCTCTGTGGTTTTAAAAAATCAGCAAAAATTGGAGTAAAATGTATAAAAAATTACTGAAGCATAGATATAAATTTGTAAACCAGTTTTAGGCAGAGCAGTGGTTGACTTTGGTAAAGTCAGTATCGATAAGTATGTAATGAACTTCAATTAGAGCAGATTGTATAATCAGAATATGAAACACGAATAAGCCTGAGGTTGACAGGATGATGGAGAATACAGAGGCAGGGGCAAATTAAATTTCCAGTTGGAATATTTTAATAGGTAAAAGCTCATCTCTGATACGTGGGCTTATTTCATCTGCCCGTATAAGACCAGCGCTGTTTCCAAAAGATTATATTGCTTAATCCTTGTTTTCAATCCAGTTTACAGGTTTTCCTATTTAACTTTTGAGTTCACACTGTTTTTTTAAAAAGGCTTTCTCTTTAATTGATCAGGGGTACTTGTAACTACATTTGTGTTTTTTTCAGATCCTTGTAACTACACCCATCCCTATCACCTGCTAATTCAAAAAAACATCTGTAATTCAACTTATCATAGAAAGAAAATAACTTTTCTCTCTTTTGGTATCTTAGAGCTCATTAAAAACTTCTAAAAATATTATGGTCTGGACATCTGAAACTATACTTCCAATAGAAACCATGCGTACCACAGCTAATTTAAATTTAACTCGCATATAGTTTGTTTTTATAACGCAGCATTGAAAGTAATTTTTAGCTATATATTGCTCCTCACATATAATGGCGTCTTTAATTCCAAATGTCACCACGGGGAGCGATGTGATATCCAGTGTTGCCCAAGGGCATGGGGAAAAGGAAGAGGACAGACAGTGGCATTGTGTTTTGTCCCTCGAATCTTCTCCACTGACACAGCAAAAAAAATTACAGGTTGGCGAGATTTAGAAAATGTAAGATTTATTGAAAGTACATTTTAGGAGACGGGCATGCTAGGAAGACTGTAGCCCTATGGAATTTAGGAGATAAAGAGATAAGATAGTTTGCCTCCAAAAGAGGAGTGGGTTTCCAGAAAATGCTATAACCAGTAGAAATGGGAAGATCTGTTTATATTGGGCTGTGATGGAGGGCCTAGATGATCCATATGTGAGAGGTCACCTTGACTGGCAGTTTAGTTGGCTGCTATATAACTTTTTTCATACTGTGCATGTGCTTGCCAGAATTCAGTCTGCTATAATTAGATTCATGAACTTCCAGGCATAGTCATATTATAATGATGATATATTGAGGCTGAAATTATGGAAGTAGTTTCTGCACATGTGTTTTGTAGCAGGTTAGCCAGAAGCTTTTTACGGACTTGTGCTCTTGGATTTGGGGTAATTTGTATCCTAAAAGAGAGGTATTTCTGAGAGGTCCTTAATGAGGTCTTCAAGAGAAAGTTTCTATGGTTACAGAGCTGGCCTTGGTTCCTGTTGCGCATGCTGCCTATCTACTTAACACAAATACAGCCAAATTTGATGTTTTATTTTGGCATTATACTCTAAAAAAACATTCTAAGGGAATTATACATTCAAACAGATATAATAAGTGTTACAAATACCAATCAAAGTATTTTTATGGTACTGTACTACTGTTTTGCAAAATTTTTGGTTGACGTTATGAAATCTGCAACTGTTACATAGTAAAACATTATAAAATCTCTAGGTTAGATTTTTAAACTAAAAATATATTTTGTCATTCTTTATTATGGTGTGCTTTGACCCATTAAGTTATAGTGATAAGCTGAACACAATATTTTCACTGTCTGAACTTACATTTCTATGATAACTAACAAGTTTAAACTGTCTTTTAAAAATAGTTAATACTGTCTGTTCTTTAGAAAATGACAAAAGCATGACTTTAAGGCATCTCACTTCTAATTCTGTGTTCTATGCCCTCTTTCCACCCTGCTTCAGCAATTTTGTGTCTGCTCTATCTGGGCAATCCTAGACTCTATTTAATTAATCAGAGAAATGCCCTAATCCAATTTAGAAGTTTAAATGTTGTCATTTTTTAAATGAATAAATTACCACTCCAGGTTTTGCATTTTATAAATTAGCATGATATCTTTCCTCAGTTTCTAATCACCATAGGATGTGCAAAATACATACACACATACATACGCATCTTTCAACTTACAAGACTGATATTTATCTAATATTTTCTAATGCTATGTACTCCTCTAAATATGTTTGCATATGTTACATTATTTACTCAGGTGATCCTTGCAAGAACAACCATATGAGGTATTTACTATTAGTATCTCTTTTTACAAATGAAAAATTGAAGTATGAGGATATAAAATAACTAGTCCAAAAACACATTTATTAAGTGTTGGAACTAGAATCAAACCAAGGCAGTCTGGTTCAAAAATAGATAAATAGATCATAAGAATCAATTAAAGAAAATAAGATACAATTGTATAAATTTACTAACATAGGTAGAGAAATAAGACCTGACTTATCGCTCTACTTTAGTATATATTTTTTCCCCATCAGTCTCTCTACTGAGAACAAATGTGCTAAAAACTTCTGAATGCCAAAGAAGTTATTGTTCAGCTTTAAGTTTAAGGTCTTTCTTGACAGTACCCAAACTGGAATTTACCAGAGTAGACCATAGAGTCAGAGAGATGCCAACATGAATAAAAAATATCTTCAGGCGCTACACATATACTTTCTGGTGCTGGTAGGAAGAGCGGAGAGAAGGGGAGAGAGAGAGGAAGATTACAGCTGTGATTTCCTGGATTCACTTTCAAGGTTAAAAAAAATGAAAGTAACAATTTAGCAGTGAAGGTAAAGACATGCAGATACGTGTGGGGAAATATAAGAAAAGTCAGGATGTATTTCTTATTCTCTGCTCATACCATGGGGTATTCTGTAAGCTTGTGTTTGACACAGTTTTGTATCCAAATGGCACAGATGCAGTAGGTTAGCTAGAGTTGAGATAAGGGTCTGGGATTCATAGACTACAGGCAGGTCTTACACTCAACTTGCTGCAAAGGAAGTAGCTAAGAAAGTCTTTGGTTACTAAAAAAACACCAACATGACCAAAAGGATGAGTAAAATAACTTATACCTTAACCAATGGCAAGGTAGAGCAGGTGGGCTCAGTTAATCCAAAAACAATACAGTGAGTACAAAGAAACAGCAACAAATATTTTTTCTCCTAAACCTCTGAGAATATATTAATTTTCTCTTGTTCCCAAATGACATCCTAGGAAGAAACCATTACATTGTATGCCCATTGAGAGGGGGTAAGATTCCCCAAAAGACTGGGTTTTACATTTTAAAAAGCTGAGGTTTAATCTAGACAGAGTTTGCAAAATTATTTCAAATTGCTGAGAAAAAAAAGACAACTGAGTACAAGATAATTAGTTAAATAGCATGTTTGCTCTAGGAAAATTGATAATTAACAGAGCTTTTGTCTTCAATTACAGGAAATAAATAATTGTTATTAATTTCTATTCATCAAAGTTTAGAACATTTAAATTTAAATCTAGCCCCTATATTAAATATGTACATATATACAAATGGAATATTACTCAGCCATAAGAAAAGATGAAATACTATCATTGGCAACAACGTGGATGGATCTTGAGATTATCATGCTAAGCAAAATAAGTTAGATAAAAAAAAGCTGAGAGTCTACTGCCATGCTACCCTGAACAAGCCCAATCCCGTCTGATCTCGGAAGCTAAGCAGTGTCAGGCCTGATTAGTACTTGATGGGAGACCACCTAGGAAGACCAGGTGCTGCAGGTACAAAAAATAAATAAATTAATAAATAATAATAATAATAATAATAATAATAATAATAATAAGGGATTTTAAGCTGACAAGGTCCTTACAATCTGTGAGGTCAACCAAGGGTTGGCTCACCTTAAAGAAAAAAAAAAGTTGAGAACCATATGATTTCACTTTGGGATATAAAACTGAAAGCAAGAAATGAATAAGAGAAGCAAACAGAGACTCATGGACACAGACAACAGTTTTAGCGGTTCCCAGAGGGAAGGAGGGAGGAAGAAAGGTAGATAAAGGTAAAGGGGTTCAAATATATGGTGACAGAAGGAAATTTAACTTTGGGTGGTGAACACACATTGCAATATTCATGAGCAGTATTATTGAATTGTATACTTGAAACCTATATAATTTTATTAACCAATGTTACCTCAATAAATTTAATAAATACTATGTAAAATCAAACATTCAATATAAAAGCATACATGACCGAAAAACATGAAATATTTTTATACATTATCTGAAGTGTCTGATGTTTCTTGGAATAAAAATCCAGTATAGTTGAACTAAAACTCTCTCTTTTCTCCCTGATTAATATCCTTGTGGCAAGTCTTTATTGCTCCAAAGACCCTTGAACTAAATTCACTGTCGGAGAAGAAGTATTTAGGGAAATAATCTTTAAATGATTCCTTGCTTTTTATTTAAAAAAATAATCATCTTAATTACTGAAGATCAAGGTAGGCTTCTAACTTTTGGCCATTCACTCAATGAAATATTACTGTGTTGACATTGGGCAATATTATTTTGTGGTCAGGAATAGGAGTTTTGTCCATAACTATAAAGTGGCATATTAAGACTTTGTAAATCAGAGATTTTCTGTATACCTAATTAGACTTGAGAAATGAGGAAAAGATTAAAGTCATAAATAACTATGGAGTTTGAGACTTGAAAATCTGGGGAAACAAATGTGGAGTTAACAAGAGTCAGAACTATGGTAAAGGAAGTTGTAGCTTCTTTGCAACAAATAGAAAAGTGTCAAGATTTGTGTGAAAAATAAAGAATGTTTTCCTCAAAGGAAGCATGTATGCCTCCAGGGCTTAGAAAGTAGTAATTTCTAGGCTCTTATGCCAACAGCTCTCCATTGAGCTTTTAAATTATCACACCTTTCCTCCCAACAGACCTGCGCTCTGTAAGAGATGTACGATTATATCTACAGTTTTAGAATGAATTTACCTCTAGCTGTTGTTTAAGTGATACCTTCCATTTTTCTTTCCTTTGAACAGTGTCAAATTAAAGCCATCTGAGAGACTGTTAAAATTGCCAGATGTCACTGTATATTATGTTATGCTACCTCAGGAAGACATTATTTTTTCACAGAAAATTACAATATTTTCTGTGAAATAAAAAATTTGATTGAATGAGTTGTATTTATCTATATTATTTTTCTAAATGTGAAAAGCAGATTAAACCTTTGGTTATATGACCTTTATTAATTTAGTACTGGTGGATTAGAGACTTCAGTATATCTGTGGGAGAGACCATACTGATTAAGAGGTAATTGGGGATAGGGAAGGACCATATATGGTGCTTGCGCTGTTGATTTGTCTAACGTTATCTCCATGCCTAATTCCATCCAAGTTAGTGTCTAGCTCAGACATGTCCTCATTTCCACATATGCACTTCTCCAGGAAAAGCAGAGGTCTATCAGTAGATTAAATATTGTTTCCTTTCTCTGTCACCTTCTCCAAGAGAATTTTGAAGCTTCATAGATAACTTACCACATTCCTTAAAATACTAGGCATAGGATTATGCCTGGGAATACAATAAGTATTTATGAAATATAATTTGAAAAAAAAAACAATTTGTGTGCTTCCACATGAATAAAGTCAAATATGGAGATAGGGAAGAAGTAATAGTAGAAGCAGAACAAAGGTGAAGAAGAACAGAAGCTATGTCTATTGAGTCTTCTGGGAAGAAGATTCTGAGGCAGAAGTAGAAGTACAAGAAGATTAGTGAGGGGGTATCAACAATGAATATACAAGTAAGAGGAAGAAGATTTGTCAGGGGAAGCCTCCAGACAGTAATGCAAATCTGACTCCTGTGGAAAGAAATAAAGAGGACAAAAGACTGAAAAGGTATTGTCTCAGATCATTACAAAGGTATACTAGAGTCTTGTCCAAACCAAGCACTAGTTCCATATATACATACATACATATATACATACATATATACATACATATACATATATACATACATACATACATATATATATGTATATATATATATATATATATCTGCAGGATATAAAAATGTTCCAGGTATCTTCAGACTATATTATGACAGATAGAGAGAAAGTTAAAAAAGCCCTGAGATGAAGCTATAAATGTTGACTGGGATACTTATGCCAAATCAATAGATTTATAGCATGTACCTGGGGCTATATTAACCTGCTATAGCAAAGATAACACATTTGACATAGCAGCTGTGATTTGGAGTTACCATTTGGTTGAGTTTGTGGTTGTTTATAAATTATTCTGTAAGTATCAGACTGCTAAATGGAGACATGATAGTGATAACCACCCACACATTCCACAAGTTCTTGAGTGAGGCAACACTCTTGTTGATCTGTTTAATGCAGTATTATTTTATATTTATTATTTTGGCCAGAAGTGAGTCTCATAGGCATTCATTTGGCCTTCTCTACTATGATAGCTTTACCTGACTGGCAAACAAACCAATGTGTGTGTAACTGTAACTGCCAAGTTTGTCAAACTCAGTCATATAACCATGGACTTTGAAAATGACCATTGGGTGGGCTCACAGACACTTAAATTGGGGGAGGGGGTCCACTGGAATGTAAATTTGAGCCAGATACATATTTATTATCTGGTTCCCCATATGTTTCAGCTTTAACAAGAAGCCATGTAAAATTTCAAGTCTCTGTGTCAATGTCAAAACAACCCTCTAATAGTTTTTGAAATATCAGGCTATTCCCCTTTCCTCAGTGTACAGTAACTAATCTGAGTAAATGGTTGTAAGTTCTTTTGTAATGATTCTGATAGAATCGCTATGGTATAGACTTGGCTTGGTGTCTTAGGGTCTTTCCTCCTGGGGATCTGGCAGTCACTTTAATCAACTTGTTCCAAGCTAAAAAAAGGAGTCTGGTTCTGAAATTAGTTAGGAATAAATACATTTTATTGGGGTAATCATCTTCAACTTCTTGCTCATTTTGTCTTGCCCTCTTTGGAATACATATATATGTTTACATATATATGTTTACATATGTATATGTGTGTGTGTGTGTGTGTGTGTGCGTGTATATATATATATATATATATATATATATATATATATATATATAGCTATATCCATTATGTCTAGAGATGCCATACACACACACACACACACACACACACGCACACACATAAATCTATATCCGTTATGTCTAGAGATGCCATATTCTTTTAACCACCCTTTCAACTTTGCAGGTCTGCTAGTCATTACAGTAATTTTGTCCTCTTGGCTTTTCATAGTTAAGTTTCACAACCACATCTCCCTAACATGGGCATGAGAAATAAAGGGATATCATCACAATGAATACCAATGATCCCAGCTTTGTGACTGCCATTCTTGCTCTGAGCCTCGGCCTGCAGAGAAGAGTCATCACTGAAAGGCTTAGTGGTTCTGGGGGTCCTCTCACCAGCATATTCTGGAAGGCTTCTGTAAGTGGTGTGTCCTCTGAGCACTCCAATGGAACATAATCCTCTGCTGTGTTTTCTGTCCTCAAACCAGCGCACCTCCCTGAGCCTCTTTAGTTTTTCATTTACTACTTGATAGGGCAATTCAGACACTTTCACTTCACTAACTATGAGCCATCACCATCCTAGTCTAGGGACTATTTTAGCAATGAGTTTGTCCTATCTTCTGGAAGCCTTGTCAGGTATTAAAACTTTATCCTGAGAGAGGGCCTCAAAGTCAATAAACTCTTCTTTATATAGACTTAATCTGGCCCAATTGATCAAGCACTCTAAAAATTTAGACCTGTTAGTACTCCATGTCCACAATGAAGGATATCCACAGTGGATTTATGCTGTGATTTATTCCTAGTTCTTGGTGTGGTAGCCAAGAGAAGAGGTAGAGGACAGCTCCTGAGGGAGTCTCTGTTCCTTTCAATAAGAATAATTCTGCAGTGTTTTCCTATATAGCATAAATACTAGTTATTAATAGGAAAGTATGGGCACATTTTTTGGGTGCAGAAGTCCCAGAGGTATCTGAGAAGACAAAATCTTCTGGACAATCCATAGAGACACCCTTATACAATGTGCCATAGTCCTTGGTTTTTCTAAGAAGAGCTTAGGCCTTTATAAAGACCTTCGTCATGCATTCAACCATCTTTTCAGCTTGGCTACTCTATTAAACCTGAGTTTGTTGTTTTGCTTTCTGTCCTACCCCTAGGAAGAAGAGGGCCACTTTATGGGCTACCAAAAAGACCCTCTGGTCTTTACATTTAGGTTTTAATTGTTTGTTATCTACACATTGTAGAGCGTAAATGAAGCTGAGTAAAAACCAACCAATTTCATTGTACTTAGACACATTATTCCGCAACTCTTCTTCCTTTCAAAAGGTGAAATTAAATAGGTGAAGACAATTTTCTTCATTGGTACTTTTTCCTAATTTATCATTGATTAATGATTTAGAAATGTGTCACAACCTTAAGATTGCAGACATCTAATATGTGTAGAGGGAAAAGCAGAAGAAAGCAAAATGGGTACAGAGACTCTGAAGCTCTGGTGCTAGATCTTGGCCAAACCCACAGAAAGACTTGGAGCAATGATTGCTCCTTTGGGGAGCATATCCTCAGGCCGAAATAACCAGGCCCTAGTACTTCTGCTATGCTGAGTTATTGGTCAGTTGCTGCCTAGGAAGAGTGGAGTTTTGGTTCAAGAGATAAGCACATCCTGAAGATGCTAAAAGCCAGAGGCTGTCAGCAAATGATACTCCTTAGAGCTAAACTGTAAATTATTTCCTGAAAGTTTTGAATAATGCACCTCTATGATTGCAGCAACAGTGAAAGGTGAAAAAGAAGTTCATAGGACAGTTGAATAAAACATATAAGGAGAAAATTATTGAAGGAAAATGGGAAGAAGTAGCCATGGAAGTAATAAGAATAGTATTTAATCATATATTAGCTATTTCCTATGCACCTTCTATTTTATAATTTAATCAAATTATCATATGAAGTAAGTATTATTATTTTTCAGATGCAGAAGCCATAGTGTAGAAAAATTAAGAAATCAAGGTTATAAAATTAAGAGGTGGTTGATACAGGGTTCAAAATAAACAGTCTAACTACATATCCCATATTCTAACCATTATGCTATACTGTCAGTTCATATTTAATATCTGAAATCATTTTTATTTTTCCTCATGTAAATACATATTATATATATGTAATATGTATAATATAATAATATATGATCATATATGTCATATATATTGGATTATCAAACTACAGACATCAATGTATAAAATATGATTTTCAAATTATAAAAAATACAACATTTTCACATTAATAATAGTCATATTGGGTTCATCTATTTTATTGAAACTGTAATAAACATTAAAATTAAGCATATTTATTCAGATAAATAGTATATATTTACAGATTTAACTTAAACTTTAGCAATAGTTTTCAATCCCTTTCATTTATTACTGCAATCATCCAGGAATCCTCTAGATATACTCTGATAATAGTGGTTCTACTGAAATATTTTATCTGCACTATAGCTTGCTATAAAATCCTTCACAAATCCAAAAATAATTCCTCACAAATAATTACCAAATACTTTCAATTTCCTTTTGGGGGATCATAGAATCACTACGGAATATAAAGACTATTTCTGAATACTTCCTAATGATGTTTAAATAGTGAAAATGTACTGTTTGACAAAAAGTTTAATGTCTGTGCAAAATACTTTGAAATTAACCAAAAACACAAACACAGCTGCTTACATGTCATAAAAATGTATATAAACCTGAGCTATGTAAATACCACATCTAGTTTAAAGTGCTACCTAGTCTCACCATCTGTGAGTTCTTTTATAGTAGGGCACCAAGAAAAGAGTATTAACTTGAAATATTAATTATATATATAATGTTCTTTTAAAGGAATAGAAAGAATAGAGTTTAAAGAGAAGACATATAAAGTAGCTTAAAACATGGAGAACAGGTTTTTGTGAACTGGTCTTGGAGGATTCCCATAGCATATCCCATGGCAATATAGTTTTTCCTTTAAATATGAAACACATAAGTTTATAAAAACATGCCTCCTAAAACAATTGTACATCAAGCTTATGTCTCTTTTGATGTCCTTTATATAACTGAAGGTACACCTTAAATATCTTTTTAGAAGGTAAGAAAATATTAATTTCTATTTTGTCAACTAGTTGGCACAGTTGTAGTTCATCTCCTCATGAATTAACCTATCCTGTGGAACTTGGAGCAAGAATACTACAACTGAAGTTTTTCCAATGACTGTTGCCTCTAAAGAGACAGATAGCTCCCTGATGCTTAAGTCTAATTGCTTGTTTAGTTAAGGGTTTGAAAAATATTCATAAAAAGGATTATATATGGCTCTGGAGTCCTTCTATTGACCTTAGAAAAAGAAGCAAGATAAATAGCCAGCTGTTACCTTATGACAATATCAAGAATTTAACAACTATTATCTTAGATCCTGTTAAATTCAAGCAATTATGTTAAACATATTGCCCTCAGCATTTGAATTTAAATTTCTTTCTTAATTTGACAAGCAAAAATAGTAAAAAGAAGAGAATTGGGACAAGTAGAATTAATAAAAGAGATAAATTATTTTTCTAGTAGCATGAAACAATGTATATTAGAGAGGAACCATTCGAAAAATGGAGAAAATGACCCAATAAAGTTACAAAATTGTAATTTGGAGGGTCAGATATTAAGTGTAGTTTATTGGTAGTACATCATATTAATTCCTGTTTCATATTTTATAGCAAATAATTTCCCATTTGTGATGCCTTTATTGGTATGTCAAAGCTACAGCATGACAACTTACTACTAGTCTTAAATTTAGAAAAAAAATAGCAATAAGAGACATTGGGACAAAATTTTATTACGTGAATATATTTGGATGAACATGTTTGATTCATTTATATTAGTTTCTAGACAAGGGTTAGTAAATACACAATACATATTACTCTCTATTTTGTACCAATGACCAATATTACCCATCAATCATAATCCTTTTTCTCATTGAAATCAAAAGTGCTTTCTTTTTTTAAATTAAATTTATTGAGATGAAATTGGTTAACACAATTATATAGGTTTCAAGTTTACAGTTCAATAACACATCATCTGTATATTGCATTGTTTGTTCACCACCCAAAGTCAAATCTCCTTCCATCATTATATATGTGATCCCCTTCACACTTATCTACCTTCCTTCTTCTTCTCTTTCCCTCTAGTAACCACTTACTTGTTGTCTGTGTCCCTGAGTTTTTGTTTGTCTTGTTTGCTCATTGCTTTTTTTTATATTCCACATATAAGTGAAATCACATGGTCCTTAACTTTTCTCGACTTATTTCACTTAGCACAATTATCTCAAGATCCATCTATATTGTCACAAAGTGCTTTCTTAATCTTTAGAAATAGAGAACTCTAGATAGCCATTACCAGTAATTTGATGTCTGCATATAAGTCAAAAAACTACTTTTCATCCTTGAATATAGTGTTTTTTTATTCAATTTTAAAAATGAGTTCATATTAAATGACCTGACTAGATTAGATATATGCAATTAGAAAATAATTAAGTAACATACGTATTTGCTGAAAAAATATGTGTAATGTCTAGACCATGTGTGTTATTTCCACTTAGGCTATTCACATACATATTGAACATAGAAAACAACTTTCATTCCATTAAATTTCTGTTGGCTTCAATAAATTTCTGTCACATACAAGTTGTCCTTGATTTGAAAGACAGTATATTCCTGGAGACTGAGTCTTAGATAGATTGTCATAAAGCAAAATATTGGCATCAAGAGAAATCTGTCAAAAAGTAAATTTGGCAAGAAGTGTTGTGAGTATAGAGCATAACAAGTATTTAATTTCAGGCATTCCGGTAACAATCATAAGATGATTTGAGAATTTTGTCCTTTTTTCTTCCATTTTCTTCCAGTAAAGCATATAGATCATATGAAATGCCACCACCACTCTCTTTTTCTCTCTGCAATTCCACTGAAAATAAAATTCTCTTCAATAAAGGTAAATACCTGAAACCTAGAAAAAAGATTAATATTGAGATGAGATATATCTAATTGTATGTTACTGTACACAAATTAAATCTAACATATTAGAACCCTCCTTGAGATATAGGAAACATGATTTATACTGTGAGAGATTCCCAACTAGGTAATACTATCCTGCATTTGACGACTTTGATTAACTAACTTTGTTTCCTTTCAGTAGCCATGACAAAGATAGAAGTGTAAAACATCCTTTAAACATGTTAAGCTTGTTAGTATCCACATAAAACTTATGCAAAAGTTTCTTAGATAATATCAACAATAATAATGAAGAACAAAACTATATTGTCTCATGTCATAAAATTTATTTCTTCTGAATACTATTTTATTGTATGCATACACCACATTTTCTTTATCTATTCATCCATCAATTGACAATTTGGTGGTTTCTTTATTTTGGCTATTATGAATAAGACTGCAATGAACATGGTGTGCAAATATCTCTTTGAAATTATGTTTTTATTTTTTATATATAAATTGCACTTCAGTAATGATGTTAGAAAACATATCTTTGTGCAAAAAAGAAAAAAAAAGAAAACCAGTTTTAGGTTTGTCTATGCTTGAATAGGGACCAAATATATATCTCCAGACATGTATTATTACCCTTCAGATAGGGGTAATAATCTACAATACAACCTTTTCTTGTCGGTAGCCTGCTCAGTGGTTATCATTCACTGAGCTGGAATGCTTATACACAAAGGGACTGCCTTTGCTATTACCTTCTTAATAAACTATAATTCTTAACTAGTCACCATTCCTAAGACAGTTATTGAAATATTTTAAATATCATGTCCTCTTTTTCTACATCTGCAGAATTTCTATTTAAAGTCTGTATACAGGTACTATAGAGAAAGTAAAATTTTCCTTATATTTCCTAAGCTTATTTTTATTCATCTAAAAGATAAGAATAAGGCTACTCTATTACCTCCTGATTGGGTAACTTGTCTTGATTACCCATGAAGAACCTCATTTCAGTTGCCTTAACTATCACCAGGCTCAGATGTTCCTAAATGGTTCTTTTATGCCACATAAAGCAGATCTTTTTTCCTAATCTCTCAGGTCCTGAAAAACTTGGTAGGTTTAGCTTACGGCATTAAACGTCAACTTGAAATCTCTTTATTTTCAGCATAATGGACTACAGAAATTTATTTTAAAGTGTATGAATGAATTCTTTTTTTTAATTTTGCTACTTTATCAGATTAACATTATTCTTCAAAATTTCTACCTCAAGTCTTTGCTTAATCTTACACTTTCACCCAGGAAACTATAATTTATTTGCCATTCACCAATTTTTAACATAAATAATTTATTATTTGTATATTTTTAAAACAATGAGCCTTACTTCTGTCCTATACACTTTCATCCATTTCAACAATTTCTTTTCTTCTCCAGATTAATAAGCAATTAAGGGACAGAATTTAATTCTGTGTATTTTTTTTTACACAATAACTAAAAGAACATCATGTTTAATGAGATATAGAAATGACCTCCCTCATGATAATAACAGTGAGTTAGACATTAGGTTAAGTATTATAGATTTAATCATTGTTTATCTTAATAGATTTTAAGTACATGTGTGCATGAGCATATGTAGCTGAATCTGTGAAGTGGTATTACTATATTAATAGTATCAGGAAAAAAATCACTTCCAGTACCCAAATAATTTATCTTCATCCTAAGAAGTACCTTGTACACTATCACTGTTAGTATTTTAATGGTGTTATTTGATAGTTAATTGATGATTAAACTTAACTCTCTGGAACTCTTGTACCATGGTGCAAATCTTTCTGCATTCATTCAATACTTAGCACCTTGATTAGCATATAGTGTAACTCAAAAAGATTGTTGAATCAATGAAGTCAGTATCAGCTTTATTTAGTTTGAGATATAAACTTTCTTAACATACAATTTTCTTCACACATAATTTCATACTGCTCTCTTAATATAGTATGAAATGATAAATAATTATTTTTAAAATATAAGTCAAATTCTTAATACTCCCAAAGCTCTGTGATGGTCAAAAGAAAAGTTGCTAGTTAAATAACTAGAAGTTAAATCAAGGCATAAAGCAAAATTAGTGTATAGAAAAATAAACCATTAATCCCAAGTAATATTTATGTAACATTATTTATTATATATATACAAAATTTTAACCATTATGTATTCAGATTTCCAATTATTATTTGGAAATCACATTAATATTCATTAACCAAGGCTATGGCTTTATATTTGTTTTCCTTCTTAAAATTCTCTTATAGTATGTGTTCCAGCTTCCCTTATTTCCTGAGGTGAATATATATAATCTCCAAAAGTATAAAAAGATAGAAAGTAAAAGCTAAATGACATCTTCTGTTCTTGGCCAGAAATTAGTTGGTAGTGGCAAACATGAGCTTCCCTGTATCAATATAACAAAAATGATAAGCTAATAAAGTCTTTTCCCCAGTTTTATCGAAATATAATAGATAATTAGTTGCTCATATTTACACTGCATAATTCAATGAGATTTTTTCAATTACAGTTGGCATACAATAATATATTAGTTTCTTTTGTACAGCATAGTGATTAGAGCTCAAGTGATCACCCCACTAAATCTAGTACTCTTCTTTCCCATTACATATTTATTAAAACATTTTGACTTTTCCTTCAGATACACTTTATATCTCCATGAATATTTTGTAACTAACCATCTGTATTTCTTAATCCTTTCCTCCTTTTTCATCATCCCCTCAACCCACTTCCTGTCTAGTAGTCATAAAAATATTCTCTGTATTTATGAGTTGTTAATATTGTTTATTTTGTTCTTTAGATTCTGCATGTATGTGAAATCACTTGGTATTTGTCTTTATCTGACATACTTCATTTAGTGCAATACCCTCCAGGTACATCAAGGCAGTATCTTTTTTCATCTCCTTACTTTTAGTTTCTGAGTGTCTTTTAATGTGAAGTGGGTCTCTTGTAGGCACCATATGTAGAGGTCTTGTTTTCATATCCATTCAGTCATCCTATCCTTTGGTTGGAGCACTTAATTCTTTCCATCTGAAGTAGTTATTGATAGTAGTTATTGAATTAGTTATTGATAGATATGTAGTTATTGCCATTTTTACTCATATTTTTGATACATGTAGTTTTCTTCTTAAAGAAGCCCCTCCAACATTTCCTGTAATAGTGGCTGGGTGTTGATGAAGTCCTTTAGCTCATTTTTGTCTGGGAAGCTCTATTTCTGTCCTTTGACTCTAAATGATAGCTTTGCTGGGTAAAGTATTCTTGGTTGTAGATCCTGGGTTTCGTCACTTTGAATATTTTGGGCCAACTTTCTGTCCTGCATAGTTTCTTTTGAGAAGTCAGCTGCCAGTCTTATGGGTGCTACTTTGTAGGTAACTAACTGCTTTTATTTTGCTGCTTTTAAGATTCTCTATTTATATTTAACCTTTGGCATCTTATTTATGATGTGCCTTGGTATGGGACTCTTTGGATCCCTAGTTTTTATGGTTCTCTGAGCTTCCTGGGGTTGTACATCTGTTTCCTTCACCAGGTAGGGGAGTTTTTCGTCATTTTTTCTTCAGTTAGGGAAGTTTTCCATCATTATTTATTCAGATAGCTTTTCTACCTCTTATTCTCTCTCTCTTACTTCAGGTATCCCTATTACATGGATGTTTTTCCACTTAATTTTGTCCCAAAGACTCCTTAAATTATTATATTCTTGGCTACCTTTTCTTGCCATTCTGATTGGATGACCTTGGCTTCCCCATCCACTATATTGGCGGTTTGATTGTCTTCTTCATCCACTCTGTTGATTCCCTTTAATATACTCTTCATCTCAGATAATGTAGTCTTAATTTCTGACTGGTTCCCTTTTATAATTCCCATTTCCATTTTTATGTTTTTTTTATTTCTTTGTTAAAGTTCTCAGAGTTAATCTACACTTCTCTCAATTTCATTGACCATCTTTATAACCAGTGTTTTGAACTCTGCATCTGTTAGATTGCTTGACTTCATTATTCCTAGATCTCTGTTCTGCCTCTCATGTGGTTTATGTTTCTATGTCTTTCCATTTTGGCTGCCTTTCTGTGTCTGTTTCTATGTACTAAGCAAAGTTCCTAAGTTTCATAGTTATATTAGAGTGGCTTTGTGTCGTAGGTGTCCATGACTCGGTCCTGAAAGGGCTTCAGCTGCAGGTTAAGTTTGATGCCAGCCTGTGCCCCTTCGGGGCCACCTATGAAGATTTAGCAATTATTCCACAGATTCTGTATTTATAGTTGCCTCAAGATGCCACACCAGAAACTGTGGTCAGCTGACACCAGTGTGAGTCTAGATGCTGGTCAGCAAGGTAAACTGGTCAGCACCTGACTCGCAGAGGATGCATTGTGATGTGGCTTGGGTGGGGCTGCAAGTTGAGGGAGGTGGAATTTCAGGGAATCCTCTGGGCAGAACGACCTCTGTTACCCAGTTTGTTGACATCTCAGCTATGGCAGCATTAAGTCCACACACTGGGAAGAGTTAGAGCTCAACAGAAAAAACAATGGATACCACCATCGCTTCTGCCTGGGACAGAGCCTCAACTCCAGCCCTCTCTCTCTGATAACTCAGTGTCTTCCGGTAAGTCCTAGTGCCCCCTGAGCAACTATTTCTGTGTTTTTCCCTCTGGTCCTTATTGTTTTTTGTTTTAAACTTCCGTTTTGAATCTTTGGCCTTTGGTTACCATAATATATATGTATATATATATATATATATTATATATAGTTTTTCTTTTGTGAGTGCCTTATCTCCATTCCCTTTTTAGAATTTGGATCTTTGAATCCTCCCCTGTTCAGTCATTGTTGTCTCGATTTGTCCCTATGTATGCTGAACATTCATTGCTATCTTGCTATAGCAAATTTCTTCTTATTGTTTAAGCTTATTATGCCCTGTTCTTAATAAAGGTTGTACTCCTCTGCTTCTATTTGCCTGCTAGTAGTCATCTTACTCCTGATTATTTATTTATTTATTTGTTTTTGTCATTTTGTATTAGGTGAGCTGACCCCTTTAAGTATTTTCTATATTGCAAGCCTTGTAGTAGAGAATTTCCTCAATTTTTGTATGTCTGAAAAGGTCTTTATTTTTCCTTCATATCTAACAGAGAGCTTAGCTGGATACATTATTCTTGGCTGGTAGTTCCTTTCACTTAATAGTTTGAATATTGGATTCCACTCCTTTGTGGCTTGTCAGGTTTATGCTGAGAAGTCTGATGATATTCTAATGGGTTTTCCTTTATAGGTTACCATTTTCTTTTCCCTGGCTGCCCTTAGAATTCTATCTTTGTTGGATTTTTTGATAATTTTAACACACTGTGTCTTGATGAAGGCCTTTTTGGGTTGAGATAATTGAATGTTCTGTTGACTTCTTGAATTCCAAGTTCAAGCTCCTTCCTTAGATTTGGGAAATTCTTATCAACTATTTGACTGAAAATGCTTTCTAATCCCTGTTCCTTTTCCTTCCCTTTGAGAATGCTCATTATTCCTATGTTTCCTCTCCTTATGGTATCAGCTAGATCTTGTATTTCTCTTTCATTATTTTTCATTCTTTGTTTTTTCTCTTCTTCCTTTTGATTTATTTCTAGATTTCTGTCTTCAATATCACTGATCCTTTCCTCCATTCGGTCAACTCTTTCTCATGCTTGCTATTTTGATTTTTTTAAAAATCTTTTTCAGTGTGTTTCTCATCTCCCGAAGTTCTATTTGGTCATTTTAAGGATTTTGATCTTCTTGCAGAAGAGCTCTTTCTGCTCATCTAGTTGTTTTTTCAATTTCTGAAATTGTCAATATGAATTGTTTTGAATCTCATTGAGTTTTTTTTTAAGTACCATTCTGAATTCTCTTTCTTTTAAGTTGCATATTTCCATGTATATAAGCTTATTTTCTGGAGATTTTTCTCTTTCTTTCTGAGCTGTCTTGTCACCTTGGTTGTTCATGGTGTTTAATGGACTATTTCTCCACCTAGGCATTAATGGAAGTGTATTCTGCTTTTTTTTTTTCTAGAAAGGTTTATTATATAAGGTCTCTCTTTGCTGTTGCTAAGATGGCATTTTTCTTTTGATTTCTAGTAGGTGAGGTCAAGCCTCTTGGGACCTTTGCTGTTATATAAGTCTCATAATGTCTTTTTTTTTCTTATAAGTTTTAATCATGCCGGCTACCTTCAGTCTCAGTCCCAGTCAGTGTTAGCAACACTTTTGGTATCATTTGCTCAGATTCTCCTGGTGCTCCAGGGTGTTAAGCTCTTGGAGGATATGGGAGAAGGGGCCTCGGGTTGGGAAGAGGGGGGCTGTGGCTCAGCCTTTTTTTTTTGCTACCGTGGCTGGTAAAATCAACTGTTTTTTCTGCCTTCCCCACTTCTCTGTCATTCCCACTTCTCTGCATTCTGGCCCTGATCCCTTAGCACTACTGCTACATAAAGCTCACAGCTCTCTCAGGCAGGGATGTCCAGGGAACCTGACAACTTCTCTCGCCCTTCTCCTCCTGCTAGATAGTCCTGGATGAGAGAGGCAGCTTCTTTTTGTCTCCTAGTCTACTGCCTGACTCCCTGGGGTTCTGATGTAGTAGCTCTCATGCACAGATCCCATCTCAGACGTGCTGGTGTTTCAGGTTTTGTATTACTTGTTGAGTTATAGATGTTCAGCTCGTTGTTTTTTCCAAGGGGAGAAAAATCTAGGGACATCTCTCACTTCACATGTTTCTGATGTCACTCCCATTGGACAGGATGCTACAGAATATGAAGATCTTACTGCCATCTAAGTAGGGAAAAGCTTCAAAGTTCTGATTAAACCTTGCTGGTCTTGGAGAACTGCCACTATTCAAAAGAAACGACCTGCTTGCTAGTCTTGGAGATCTGCTGCCATTCAAGGAAAGACTTGCTGGCCAGACGCATCTTGTCAAGTCAGCAAACTCTCTCAATACTTTCATTCCTTATTGACTTGAGAATTTACCCTTTGGAATGTTATAATACCCATAAACAGTTACAATATGTTCCTCTTGACTGTATACACCACACCCGCAAACCCAACACATGTTACTTTTGGGCTGTATTTGCTTGCAGATTGAGTTTGCAATCTATTGACTTCAGAACAAAGTTCTGAGACAGAAAAAAAAAAAAGCAGAAAAACAGTATTGACACTTGTTAAAACCCTTAGCATGCTTTTTTATGGGAAACATTAACCAGAGCTGCCTAAGAAGTAAACTTAGTAAGATGTGTCTGTTCAGTTCTTATTCTATCCCTTCAGTGAAGTCCTTCACAAAGATATAAAAAGCCTCATTTTTGTCTCAAAAATTGTTGCCTTCATTTGCAAAGCTTCAGGTTACTCAGTAAAAATTTCCTAAGTTCTACTGAGTTCTGAGACTTATAGAATGTGCAATTGAAAGCATAGAGTAAGTTAAACTGAAAATAATAAACAAAAAACATGAACATAATAAAACATTTGCCTCTTTTCAGAAGGCAAATACCTAAGTGAAAGACATAACTCTTTGGTGTTTGCTTTATCTTTTCACATAGAGAAATTGTTTTTAAGGTAGTAGATATATTAACAGATTATACCAAAAAAAATTCAAAGGAGTGACATCCTTTTCTAATCGCAAAATAGGAGGTTAAAAGCAAAGAGAAGACACTGAAAGTTTTAATAGAAGGTACACAAATGCTCACATGTTGCTATGACTTTTTTATGTGTAATTTGTACACAGCTTGTTGTATGAAATGATGGTATTATTAGGAGGTATACTCTACAGTAAATATCATTTTATTGCTTCTTGTGGGCAAAATATTAATTCAGTAAGTCTTCTATGAGATTGGAGCAATTTGTAGGCATAACTGCGTTATGTCCATACTTTGAAAATTACCTTTCATTCCTGCTGAAAAGTTTCCTCAAAATATTTAGCCTTAGTGTTTCTTCCTTATGTCATGTGAATAATACCCTCTACAGAGACTACTTCTTTTTGACATAAATGTTTAATTTGTAGCATATCTCTGAAGAAAGCTACTCATATTTTCTTTAATTTCCTTCAGAACAATTAGAATCTGAGACAGCGTTCTGTCATTATCACAGGCTGTATGGGCAAAGTGGGATTAGAAGAACAGTAAAACAATAAGAAGTTCATCACGTTTCCTTAGAAATTTTTGTTCCAACGCACTGTATGAAGCAATGTGAGGTAATTGTGATACTTTGTTATTATAATTTCAAAAAGTTTCGGTAAAAGAGTAATTACATCTAAGTCTAAAATCCCATGGTAAAATCTCCAGGACAGTTCCTCTCTCTCTCTTCTCTCTCTCTCTCTTCTTTATTTTTTAACCCACCAACATGTCTCCTTCTTACACAAATAATTCCTTTAATTCTTCTTCTATAAAATTCTTACCAGCAGAAGTAAAAATGAGATTGCTTCCTAAATTTCAAATTTAATTTTAACTAGAAATAAAACTTTCATAATTCTGTTTTACTTCATACATTAGCAAATGCATATGTTAGTATATTCAGACAAATTCATTCTTGATAGTCATTCCATGCCTACTCAGCTGAAACAAATAAATAATAGAATGATAAAGTGAATTTAAGGTTAACATTTAATGTTAACAATTTAGTTCATTTAAAATAAGAGAAATAGTATATATTCTCCAAACATTCAAAAAAATTTTAATGCATTATCCATTCCTATAATCAAATATAATATCAGAAAACTAGGATATAAGACAGTGTAATCAACCTGATTAAGAATATATATATATGTAATATATGTACATATATATGTGTATATATACATATACACATTCATTATGTATATAAACATTATATATAAACATTTTATTAATTTGTGAAAGACTAAAGACTAAATATTTTCCCTTAGAGTTAGACACAAAAAAGAGAGAGACAATTTTCATCATATCCATTGAACATTGTACTGGAAATCTTAGCCAATACAATAAAGGCAAACAAATAGACATAAGTCTATGCAGATTGAAATGGATGAAATAAAACTTTCTTATGTGTGCAGGCAGTGTACATCAAAAAATTCCAGAGTAACTACAAAATAGATATTGGAACTAGTAAGTGAGTCTAGCAATGTGACAGAATACAAGGCAATATCAAATACATGTCTCAGATAAATGCTGATATGATAATGAAAAATTAAACATTGAAATATAGTAGGCATATGCTCAAGAAAATATGTCTATCAAAAGACATGTACAAGAATGCTCATAAAAATCTATATTTAGAAGCACTACCGTCAGTATAAAATATAAATATTTTATAGTATATTCTTACAGTTGAATACTATACAGCAATAAAATAAACTACTGATAACATAAAACTAGGTTTACTTTCAAAGATAATATGTTGAGTGAAAAGTCAGACACAAGAGTATTTACAGAATGTTTTCCTTTATGTGAAGTTCAAGAACAAGCAAAACTAATTTATTATGATTGAGATCAGAAGAATGAATTTCACATTGTAAGGAGGGTTATTGATTGAAAAGGACATAGAGCAAAACTTCAAAAGTACTAGAAATATTTTATATCATGATCTAGATGGTGGTATCATGGGTAAACATCAAGTTGTACAGATGAGTTCATTCTATTCCTGACTTTGTATTTTTCTCTTAGTAAATAGAAAAAAATAAATAACTAAGTCTCATCCCACATGAAACTTTTTTCTATGAATTGCCCTCTCTAGAGACAACTTATAATTTTTCTTGTATACATTTCCAGAGAGTAGCTAAGCTTTTGGAAGTACGTGTGCATGCATATGTATATATTAAGAATTTTTTTAACAATATTATCATGTATTAATACCAATGAGAATTCAGAATCTACATACAATGAACCCTCCATATCCATCTATGAATTCAACTTCTTCTATCCACATTTGGTTAAATAGAAATATGTGTAACCCTAAGATATGCAAGGCTGATTGAGGGACAGATTTTGGTGTCTGTGGAGGTCCTAGAACAATTCTCCACTCATACCTGATACAGAGAAGACAGTAGTCAATGTGGAAATCTACATTATTTCCTTTATTAATTATGTATACCCTTCTCTTTCAAAATAGTACTGGAAGTAATATTCCCATTGTATAAATGTACCACATATTTGTATTAAAATCATCTATTGATGGGCACTTTGGTTGCTTTCATATCTTGGTTATTATAAATAATGCTGCAATAAATGTAGGGGTGCATTTAATTTTTCCAATTAGTGTTTTGAATTTATTTGGATAAATACTTAGATGTAGAATTGCTGAGTCATAAGGTAGTTCTATTTTTAATTTTGGTAGAACCTCCATATTGCTTTCCATAGTGGCTGAACCAATTTGCAAACTCATCAACAGTGCATGAAGTTTCTCTTTCCTCACATCCTGGCCAACACTTGTTTGTTGATTTACTGATGATAGCAATTCTGGCAGGTGTGAGGGGATATCTCATTGTGTTTTTAATATGCATTTCTTTGATGATTAGTGACACTGAGCATCTCTCTTCATGGGTATATACCCGAAGACATTCAAAGCACTAATTCAAAAAATACGCATGCTCTTTGATGTTCATTGTGGTGTTATTTACAATAACCAAAGATATGGAAGCAACCTAAGTGCCCATTAATAAACATTAGATAAAGAGGTGGTACATGTATACAATTGCATATTATTCGGCTATAAAAAAGAATAAAATCTTACTATTTGTAACAATGTGGGAGGACATAGAGAGTATTATACTAAGTGAAATAAGTCAGACAGAGAAAGACAAACACCATATGATCTCACTTATATGTGGAATCTAAAAAACAAAATAAATGAACATACAAAACAGAAACATACTAACAAATACAGAGAACAAAATGATGGTTACCAGATGGAAGGAGGGTTAGGGGCAGGGTACCCTTGAAGGGATTAAGAAGTACAAATTGGAATTCACAAAATACAAAGATGTAAAGTAAGAATATAAAATAGAGTCAATAATACTGTAATAATTCTGTATAGTGCCAGTTGGGTTACTGGACTAATTGGAGGATTACTTTTAAATTATATAATGCAAAAACACTATGCTGTACATTTGAAAACTAATATGAAATAATATTGAATATTAACTTAGAAAAATTAAAAAATTAAAAGGATGTTTTTCTGCATGAAGATAATTGCATGTTTTTTCCTCATCATTCTGTTCATGTGGAATTTCATTCATAGATTTTCAAATGTTTAACTATTCTTGCGTTCAAAGAACAAGTCTCACTTGGTCATGGTAAATGATCTTTTTAATATGCTTACTGAATTTGGTTTGCCAGTATATTATTAAGCCATACATTTTTATATGTTGTGTTTTTATTCCATTTAGTTCAGTATTTTTAATATTTTTTTCTGTAATTTCTACTCTGATCCATGGGTTATTTAAGACTATGTTGTTTATCTTTAAATACTTAATTTTTCAGATATTTCCCTTTTTTGTTTCTAATTTGACTCTATTTTTGTAAGAGGACATACTCTATAATTTCAGTCTTTTCACATATTTTGAGCTATGTTTTTATGGTCTAGCATATGGTCTATCTTAGTGAGTATTTTTCATATGCTTTAAAGAAATATGTATTTTCTATTTTTTAAATGGCTTGTCCTATAAATGTCAATTAGGTCATGTTGGTAGATAATATTATTCAGATTGTTTATGTTCTTACTGTTTTTTTTTTCTGTCTACTTGTTTTTATCCACTATTGAGAGAAAAGAGCTATACATTTCCAACAATAATAATGGAATGTCTTTTTCTTTTTTCAGTTATGGAGGCTTTATTTCAGGTATTTTAAAACTATGTATTGTGTAGACACATTAAGATTCATGACTTCTTGGTTTATTGACTCTTTTATTATTATGAAATACCCCTATTTATTACTATTGTTATTCCTTATTTTGAAGTCTACTTTTTCTGATGTTTATATCATCACTACAGCTTAGTATTTGCCTTGTATATTTTTAATCTTTTTATTTTAATAATCTATGTCTTTGTATTTTAAATGAGTTTCCTGTAAACAAAACATAGTTGTCTTTTTTTTTAAAAAAAAATATGTCAGTCCTGACATTTTATTGTTCTATTAATACTATATACATTTAATGTGTTTACAAATATGGTCAGGTTTTAGTTCACCATTTTAAGGTTTGTTTTCTATTCATTCCATATTTCTTTGTTCATTTTCCGCATATTTTTTTTTTGCTTTCTTTGACTTAATTATTTTATTTTTTACTTTATTTGCCTTCTGTTTGTTTATTTTAGTTGTCACTCCTGCATTTATAATGTGCTTCTTTAAATTATTGTCAAACTTCAAGTAATATTTTATGACTTTATGTATAAATTCTGATTCAATAGTTTACTTTCATTTACCCTTCCTGAAAATTGTGGTATTTTCATACAATTATTTATATATATGGTATATTATATATTGCATATGGTAAATTATACTGTACATTTATCCACATATTTGCAATTTTCAGCATTCTTTAGTATAGATCCAAGTTTTCCATCTGGTGTCATTTCCTTTCTGCCTAAAGAACTTTTTTTTAATAGTTCTCATAGCACAAATCTATGTTAATGAAATATTCCAGCTTTTATTTAACTTCATTTGCAAGGTGTAAGCATTGCAGGATCTCTACTGAGAGACCTCATGTGTTCAGGAAAATTTCTCCGTGATGCACATTGAGAGCTTAAACTTTCCTCAGCCCTGTGTGAGTTTGGGAATTGTTTATTGTACAATTTTGTGTAATTATTATTCCCAAGAAGTTTTTTTTCTTCTTCTTTATTTTAGCTTGTGGGTATTTCACCCTACACATGTATAGATTGTCATATAGCAAAGACACCTATGCAGCTTTCTAAAGCTCTTTCTCCACATAACCTCTTTTTAGGGGACTCTGTCCTTTAAATTCTAGCCATCTTTGCCTCTCCAACTCCATTGTCATTTTGCTTAGCTAATAAAAATTCTAGGACATTTCTTGTTGTTATATCTCCTTGATCTGCAGTCCAAAAATTACTCCCAGCACCATTTTTGATGAGGCTATCTATTTCTTTCTAAATTGCTGTGGCATTTCTGTGTATAAAATAACTAAATAATATGGTACTAATCTAGGACCCTATCCAGTCTTTGGTCTATTTGTCTGTAACCTGTGGAAATAAGTGATTTTTAATAACTATAGCTTTATATTAAGTCAAAATAATATAGTGCAATATTCCAAAGTTTTCTCTCTTTAAGCATATCAGAACTATTCTAAGTACTTTCATCTGTATAAATTTTAGATTAAGTTTGTTATAGTCTTCAAAAATTTCTGTCTGGGAATTTATCTATTTTTTTTTAACTTTCCACCTTTTAAGTTTATCAGAGTATAATAGAGACAGTAAAATGTGCAGACCATATATGTAAAGTTTATTCAATTCTGATATAAATACATGCGTGTTATCCATACTCTTGTCAAGAAATAGAGCTTTAGGCAACATGGCATAGAAGGTAGATGCTGTGCTTTCCTTCTCTCACAACCATAGCAAAATTATAATGAAACTACAGAAACCATTTCTAGGAGTCTCCTGAGGTCTGGCTAAAAAGAAGTCCTAAAACTGGGAAAATACATAAGAGGTCGCCTTCAGATTTGTAGAAGGGGTGGATGTCGGGAGCCATTGCAAGGCACTGAAGTGTCACGTAGTTTGGGAGCCATAGAACAGTTGCTGAGACTGCTTGGAGCCCTAAAGCAGCTGCTGAGGCTATGTTATCATTTGATTAAAAGAAGCAAATAGTTAAAAGTTAAATTACTGACCCTAATGAGGAGATTCAGCCATTAAGAAACTTTTTTAAGATAATGGAATGTTTTTACAGCCTTGAAAGCAAGAATGTTTGTACCCAGATAACAAGGATGTCTTATGATCTTGTGTGAATGTAGTATTCGTATGATATTGTTATGCTTTGTATCCTAAAACATATATAAAGGCTGAGCTAAATAAAACGGGGCTGCAGCATTGACTGTATGCCCTCCCGAAGCGCTTTCCTGTCTTCTTCTTTTTTCCTTAGGCTTCACCCCCCTCTTTTAGGTGCTGTTCAACTTTAGCCGGCTGGCTCCGGCAGGTGGAGCTGCAAAATGGGCCAGTTCTATGACTGTTATGGTGGTCAAGAATTGGGAGGGTCATCTTGGCTATAGAAGTACCCCAGAAACTGAGAGGTCCTAGCTCCACACTGATTCCCTGAGACCCAACTCCTCCTAACTTGCAAGCCCAACTAAGCTGCCTCAGTGGTTTATTTCATATAAATAGCCTCTCTTAGCTCATGCTGAAGACTTTCCTGAAAACTCTCAAAGGCTACAAAACCTAACAAAAAGCAGCATCAGGCTTAGGTGTGCCTTGTACATCTTGCTGAGCAGCCTCAACCCTGTGCGAGTGGAAGCTAGCCTCGATTTCTGGCTTGGCTTCTTGAGGCACTATAAGCTCAGCCTGAGTGTCAGCCTTCTTCATATTGTGTGTTGACTCATAGCAGGTGGCCCAAAAATGCACAGGCTGTGGCTGAACTTGACCTGCAGCTGAGCCCCTCCTAGGAGTACCTTGAGCTAGCATACCAGTGGCCTGCTTCAACTAGCTCCAGAACTGAAGCACCCAATGGCTGCATCTGAGGATAACCCAAAGGGCATACAGGGCAGGCACCAGAGCCCTGCTAAAGTGAATTCTGCTCCATAGGGTCAGGCCCTCACCAGACAGTCCTTATAACCAATAAGACCAAGGTCAATCCCTCCCATTGACCTGAAGCAGCACTAATGTTCAACTGCAACAGGAGGGCACCACAACCACACAAAAGACACACTTTCAGCACCTGGTTCAGGATATGAGGAAGACTGCACTACTGGGACTCACAGAACACCTACTATGTAAAGCCACTATGCTAAGACTGGGAAGACTTAGAAGCCCTACCTAACACATAGAAACAAATAGAGGGAAACTGCAGAAATGGAGTGACAAGAAAACATGCTCCACATGAAAGAACAGAACAAAGCTCCAGAAAATGAACTACACAAATGGAGACAAGCAATTTACCAGACACAGAGTTCAAAACACTGGTTATAAAGATACTCAATGAACTTAGAGGAAGAGTAGATCAACTCAGTGAGAACTTTAACAAAGAGATAGGAAAAAAAAGTGGAGATGGAAAATATAATAGGTTACCGGTCAGAAATGGAGTGCACAGTATTGGAAATGAAGAGTACATTAGAGACAATCAATACATTGGATGAAGCAAAGGATAAAATCAGCAATCCAGAGAATGGGGGGTAGCTGAAGACACCCAATCAAAATAGCGATAGAAACAAATAATCCAAAAAAAAAAATAAGAATAATGTAAAAGGATTTGGGGACAACATCACGAGTAATAACATTTGCATCATAAGGGTACCAGAAAAAGAGACAGAGCAAGAACTGAAAACTTATTTCAAGAAATAATGATGGAAAACTTCTCTAACCTGATGAAGGAACAAGACATACAACCCCAGGAGCTCAGAGAATCCTAAACAATATGAACACAAAGTGGCCCGACCAAGAATCATCATAATTAAAATCTCAATGGTTAAAGACAAAGAGAGAATCTTAAAAGCAACAGTAGAATAGCAATTAGTTACTACAAGAGAGCTTCCATAAGACTGTCAGCCAATATCTCAACAGAAACTTTTCAGGCCAGAAGGACTTAGCACAAAATATTCAAAGCAATGAAAAGCAAGGACCTAGAACCAAGATTACTCTACCTAGCAAAGCTATTATTTAGAATCGGAGAACAGATAAAGATCTTCTTAGACCAGAAAAAGTTGAAGGAGTTCATCAACACCAAGCATTACTGAAAATGTTGGAGGGACTTTTTAAGAAGAAGAGAAAAGAAATGTATCAAACATATGAATAAAAAATGTTGGTAACTACATATCTATCAGGTACTGCAAATGAAAAGAATTAAATGTTCTAATTAAAAGGTAGGGAGGCTGAATAGATGAGACAACAAGACCCTTACATATTCTGCCTACAAAAGATTCACTTCAGATTAAAAGATGCATGGAGAATGAAAGTAAAGAGATGGAAAAAGATATTTCATGATGGACCTAGAGGATATTCTGCTGAGCGAAGTAAGACAGAGAAAGACAAATGCCATATGATTCCATGTGCATGTGGAATCTAAAGAACAAATAAACAAATAAATGAGAAAAAAATTCATAGATACAGAGAACATTTTAAGGGTTACTAGATTGGAGGGGGTTGGTGAAATTGGGGGAAGGTATTAAGTTCAAATAGGAATGTACAAAATAATCATGGAGGTATAAATTATGTATGGTGTCAGATATGTATTAGGTGTGTTGGGATTATCACTTTGTGAGTTTATAGATTTTTAATGACTATGTTATACACCTAAAATTAGTAAACTATTTTAAGACAACTATCACAGAAAAATAAAATATTAATAATTGGTAGAAAAAATAGAAATAGAGAATTTCCTTACTCTCAGAAAATTACTATGAATCCTTCTCAGAGAATTCCTCTCCAAAGCTACAATGGTTGATTTCTATTACTAAGAGTATAAATATTCTGGAACTTTAAAAAAATGAAATAATACAGTATATCTGCTTTGTTTCTAGCTTCTTTTAATTCATCAGAAAGTTTCTGAAACTCATTCATGTCACTGCCTACACTTTTGTTGCTAAGTAGCATTCTATTATGTATCTAACCACCGTTTATCTTTTCATTCTACTCTGGATGGACACCTGAGTAATTTTTACTTGTTAATATTATGAAGAAAACTGTTCATACACTTTTGTACAAGGTGTTTTGTAGCCCTGTTTTAATTTTTCTCAGATAAATCCTAATGTGGGAATACTGAGTCATAACTTCTAAAGAAATTATAAATTATTTTTCCAAAAAAATTGTACCATTGTACATGAGAGTATTTCGTTGCTTCACATTCTCCTCAATGCTTGGTGTAATAAATAAATAATATATTTTATTATTATTTTAGGCATTCCAACAGGTATTTTAGTTTCAATTGGCATTTCCTTGATAACTAATTGTATTGAATAGTTTTCATTTATTATTGTAATTTCTATATCTCCTTTCATAAAGTGTCTATTTAGATCTATTGTCCATTGTCCATTGGACCGAAGGCAAGAGGGAAAAGATGGTGTTTGTATTTTTCATGGATCAGAGGTATTCTCTATATAAATCTTGAGGCCAGTGATCTTTTAAATTTTACTAATTAAACATAATTGTTTATAAAGTCTTCTCTTTGACTTATTCCCACATTTATTATATACTCTGTTTTATTCTTCTGTTTTTTTAACCTTGCGACTTAATGGGAAATATTTCTTTTGACTCGACTTCAAGTTCACTAATGCTATCTTCTGTTATGTATGGTATTATGTATGGTACCACTCCACAGCCCAATGGTTGGGGAACCCTGGTATATACAAAATTTTTTATTCAAGTGATGCATTTTTGAAGACTAGAATATATATTTCGTTTGTTTTTATAAATTTTAGTATTCTATTAATATATTCTGTCTCTTCTCATTAATTTTGCCTATCTTAGCTTCTACTTTTCTTTAAAATATTTATAATAGTTACTTTAAAGTTCTCCTTGCTAACTTCAACATCTGAGTCATTTTATTAGCCTGCTTCTATTTGTTTGTCTTTTTTATTAATTTTTGGTTATTTTTTATCCTGCCTCTTGACATGTTATTTAATTATTTTTAGATATCAGACACTTGTATAAAGGCTATGGAGACTAAAGTTAATGACATTTTCATTCAGTCAGTGAGGAATGGATCATTTTATTTTTAAACAAAAGCTGATCTGAGTTGGAGCTGGTTTTCAGCTTGAGCAGACCAGGCTATCTATGGTTTTTCAATGTCCTAAAAGTAAGACTTATGAGTCTATTCTACATCCCTCCATCTAGTACATCATAGTTTCGTTTGCATTATACTACAGGAAAATACTTCATTCAGCCTTTGAAGGCTGGGACCTCTGGCTGTCACATTTTCTCATTACTCAGAAAATGCCCTGGGGAAGAAATCCAATTGTCTTTGTAGATACACTATTTTTCCCCCAGCTTTATTGAAATATAATGGGCAATTAGTTGTTCATATTTGTACTGTACAATTCAGTTTTTTTCAATTATAGTTGGCATATGATAATACATTAGTTTCAGCTGTACAACATAGTGATTAGAGCTCTATATAACTCATGAAAAGAGCTGGTAACCCCACTAAATCTAGTACCCTCTTCTCCATTACATATTTTAACAGAACATTGTTGACTATTTTTCTTATGCTATAGTTTATATCTCCATGACTATTTTATATTTAGCCATTTGTACTTCTAATCACTTTGTCCATTTAACCACACCCACAAACATCTAGTAGCCCTCAAAATATTCTCTGTATCTATGAGTTTGTTTTCACTTTAGTCGTTGTTTATTTATTTTGTTCTTTAGATTCCACATGAACGTGAAATCATGTGTTATTTGTCTTTCTCTGTCTGACTTATATCATTCAGCACAATACAGTCTAGATCCATCAAGGCGGTATCTTTATCTCTTTTCTTTTAGTCTCTGTATGTCTCTTAATATGAAGTGAATCTTTTGCAGGCAGCATACGTCTTATTTTCTTTCCATTCAGCCACACTATCTTTTGATTGGAACACTTAATTCTTTTCCATTTAAGATACTTGTTTAACCTTTGGTGAGTGATGTCACAAAACATGGTGTATTGAAAGACATCCCCAGATTTCTCCCTTTGAAACAAAAATAAGCTGACATCTAAAAAGTCAACAAAAAATACACATCCTGCACATCAGCTCATTTGAGGTACCACAGGTCAGAACCCCACACAGGACTCAGCAGTAGACTAGTAGCAACCAAGAAGATGTCTCTTGCAGCCAGAGCTCCTGTCAGGATGAGGGGGGTGGGAGAAGGTGCGGAGGGTACCCTGAACAATTCTGCCTGAGAGAGCTGTGAGCTCCACGCAGTGGCAGTGCCAAGGGATCAAGGCAGAAAGAAAAGAAGTGGGGACTACAGTAAAGTGAGGTTGGCAGAGAAGCAACAGTTGATTATTATCAGTCCATGAGTGTAAAACATGAGGCTGAGCCGAAGCCCCCATCCCCCAAAACCAGAGGGCCCCTTCTCCAATACCTTCCAAGACCGAACAACACAGAGCCCCAAGGGCATCTGAGCAAATGATACTGCAAGTGTTGCTAACACTGACAGGGACTGAGATTGAAGGGTGCAAGAGTGCCTGAATATCAAGTAAGGAAACAAAAAGCATTATTAAGACTTTATATAAAACAGAGATCCAATAGGCTTAGATGCTACCTATTTGAAACCAAAAGAAAACACATTATTTGTATCAGTCTAAAGAGAGACCTTTAATACAAATAATCTTCTTTCTGGAAAAAGCAGACTGCATTTCCACTAATGCCCGGAAGAGAAATAGTTCATTAAACACCATGAACAACCAAGGTGATAAAGCAACCCAAGAAAAAAAGAGGAAAATCTCCAGAAAATAAGCTTACAGACATAGAAATATGTGACTTCAATGACAGAGAATTCAGGAAGGTACTTCTGAAAAAACTCAATTAGATAAAAAATAAGTCATATTAACAATTTCAGGAATCAAAAAAACATCTAGATCAGTGGAATGAGTTCATTAGCAAAGAGATTGAAACCCTGAAAAAGAAGTAAATAGAACTTCTAGAGATGAATAACACACTGAAAGAGATGAAAATGAAATATCAAGCTTGGGAAATAGAGCAGACCAAATGGAGGAAAGGATCAGTGATATAGAAGATAGAAATCTAGAAATAAATCAGAAGGAAGGAGAAACTAAAGAAGGAAAAATAATGAAGAGAAATACTAGAACTATCTGATACCATAAAGAGAGGAAACAAGAATAATAGGTATTCTCAAAGGAGAGGAAAATGAACAGGAATTAGAAAGCAATTTCAGATAAAATAATTGGAAGAATTTCGAAAATCTAATGAATGAGCTTGAGCTTGGAATTCAAGAAGTCAACAGAACACCCAATTAACTCAACCCAAAAGCCCTTCTCCAAGACACATTATATTAAAACTACCAAAAATCATGAAAAAGAAATAATTAAATCAGAGCAGTCAAGGAAAAAAGAAACAGTAACCTATATTAAAAAAAATCCACTAGATTACCATCAGACTTTCTCAGCACAAACCTTACAAGCCAGAAAGGAGTGGAATCAAATATTCAAAACTATCAAATGAAAGGAACTACAGTCAAGACAATATGCCCAGCAAAGCTCTCCTTTAGGTATGAAGGAAAAATAAAGACCTTTTCCAGACATAGAAAATTGAGAGAATTCTCCACTACGAGGCCTGCATTATTACAGGAAGTATTGAAAGGGGTCAGCTCACCTAAACAAAATGCCAAAAAAAAAAAAAATACATAACTAGGAGTAAGGCTTCTAGCAGGCAGATAGAAGCAGAGGATTGCTACCCTTACTAAGAACAAGACATTATAAGCTTAAACAATAGGAGGAGAATTGTTATAACAGGATGATAATGAACGTTCAGCATACATACAGACAACAATGACAGAAAACGAGAGGATTCAAAGATACAAATTTTGCAAAGGAGAATGAAGATAAGACACACGAAGATACTATGAGAATATATATTATATATATAATATATATTATATATTATTTATATATATATATCATATCATATATATAAACCATCCTCTACATAATCGTAATGGTAATCACATGCCAAGATTCAGAACTGAAGTACGTAACATAAAACAAGGACCAGAGGTAAAACAAACAAAAACAAACAAACAACCAAAATTAAACAAAACAAAAAACAGAATCATATATGACAAAGAAGCAATAGAAACACCGAGCTAACAGAAAGCAAAAGATAAAATAACTATAAGAAGACGCATATTTAAATAATCACCCTAAATGTAAATGGAATGAACTTACCAGTAAAAAGGCAGAGATTTGTAGACTGAATCAAAAAATAAAAACCCAACCTATACGCTGCCTTCAGGAGACGCATCTCAGTTCCAAGAGACAAATATAGAAGTAAAATGGTGGAAAATGATATTTCAAAGCAAAATGGCATTCAGAGAAAAGTGGGAGTAGTGGTACTAATATCGGACAAAATAGACTTCAAAATAAAAAAAGGTGAAGAAAGATACTGAGGGACACTTCAGAATGATAAAGGGAATCTTACGCCAAAAAGACATAACACTTATTAATATCTATGCTCCCAATTAGAGATCTCCGAAATATCTAAAGCAATTACTAACAGAACTAAAGGGAGAAACAGACCAAAACACTATCTTAACAGGTGACCTAAAACCCCACTGTTGGTATGGACAGATCATCCAAACAGAAAATCAATAAGGAAATCATATCCTTAAATGACACATTAGACCAACTGGACATAATTGACATTTACAGAGCCTTCCACCCCCAAACAGCTGCTTACATTCTTCTTTAGTGCACATGGAACATTCTCAAGGATTGACCACATACTGGGACACAGAGATAGCCTCAAACATATAAGAAGAATGAAATCATACCAACCCTATTCTCTGATCATAATGCTTTGAAACTGAGATAACTGCAAAAAGAAAGCAGGAATAACCACAATAAATGGAGATTAAACAACATGCTACTGAAGAATAACTGGGTCACAAAGAAATAAAAAAGAGAGATCAGAGATACATGAAATGCTGATAATGATAGTACAACATATCAAAACTTTTAGACATGGAAAAAGTGGTCATAAGAGGAAAGTTCATATCATTACAGGCCTATCTCTCAAAAAACAAGAAGGAGCCCAAATAAACAACCTAATGCTTTCATCTTAAAAAACTAGAAAAGGAAGAACAAATAAAGCCTAAAGTCAGCATAAAAAAAAAAGAAATAATCAAAATTAGAGCAGAAATAAATGAAATTGAAAACAAAAAACAAACAAAAAAAGAGCTGGTTCTTTTCAAAGTTTAATAAAATTGACAAATCCCCTGGCTAGACTCACTAAAGAAAAAAGAGGAAGGACACAAGCAAAATCATGATGAAAAAGGAGAAAATGATAACAGATACCACAGAAATACAAAGAATCATACGAGAATACTATGAAAAAGTAACATAACACCAAATTTTAAAAACCTAGAAGGAATAATGAGTACTTAGAAAGATAAAACCTTCCTAGACTGAATCAAGAAGAACTGGAAAATCTATAGTGGTCATCAGTATGGAAATTGAAATGATCATCAAAAACCTACCAAAACATAGAAGCCCAGGAAAGATGGCTTCACCAGTGAATTCTATCCAAAAAGTTCAAAATTAAAAATTACTACCTATTCTCCTCAAACTCTTCAAAAAATTAAAAAGGAGGGGATACTTCCATTCATTTTATGAGGAAAATATTACCTGATATCCAAACCTGGTAAAGATAGCACACTACTGACCTATATCTCTCATGAACACAGATGCAAAAATTCTAATATATAATAGCTAACCAAAATACAGCAACATAATTGAAATGATTATACACCATAACCAGGTGAGCTTCATCTCAGGAGCATAGGGATGGTTCAACATATGCAAAATCAATTAATGTGATACATCACTATAAACAAATTAAAAAAAAGAATCATATGATCATATCAATAGATGTGGAAAAAGCCTTTAACAAGATACAGCATCCATTTATGATCAAAACACTTAACAAAATTGGTGTAGAAAGAAAATACTTAACATAATAAAGGCTATATATGACAAACCTCAGCCAACATTAATGGCGAAAAACTAAAAACATTCTCTGTAAGATTATGAACTAAAGAAGGTTGTCCACTATCTCCACTGTTATTCAATATAACATGTGAGATCTAGAGAGTGCAATCAGGAAAAAGAAAGATATAAAAGGCATCCAAGTAGGAAATGAGAAGTCAAACTGTCACTATTAGCAAGTGACATGATTCTCTATGTAGAAAACCCTAAAGATTCCACAAGAACACTACTAGAAAAATAAGCAAATACTGCAAAGTCTCTGGATAAAAAAGTCAGTGTTCAAAAATCCATAGCTTTTCTATTCTCTAATAATGAGTGTCAGAAAAAGAAGTGGAAAAAGTAATTCCTTTTGCAACTGCAACAAAAGAATAAAATACCAAAAATATACATTTAACAAAACATGTGAAGGACTTTCAAATAAAATCTGCAAAACTCTCTTAAAAGAAAATGAGATATAAAGAAATGAAACATATACCATGTTCTTGGATTATAAAAATCAACAGTTAAAATGACCTTATCACTTAAAGCATTACACAAATTTAATGCAATCCCCATCAAAACTCAACCACTATTTATAAGAAATAGAATAAAAAATCACCAAATTTGTACAGAAGCACAAAAGACCCCAAATTGCCAAAACCATTCTGAGAAAAAAAAAAGCCTGGAGGCATCACTCTGTCCAATTTCAAATTATACTACAAAGCAGCAATAGTTTAAATGTCATGGTTTTCGCAGAAAAACAGACACACAGACCAGAGGAACAGAATAGAGAGTCAGAAATAACACATATATATATATATTTGCATACACATATATGCGAATAATTTTTGACAAAAGATCCAAAGACATACAGTAGAGAAAGAAAAGTCTATTCAATAAATGGTGCTGGGAAGATGGGAAAGCCATATACGAAATAATAAAACTAGACTGTTGTCTATCATCACATCACCAAAATTTACTCAAAATGGATCAAAGACCTGAATATATGACCTGAAACAGTAAATTGCATAGAAGAAAACATAGGAACTAAACTCAAGGACCTTGGATTTAAAGAAGATTTTATAAATTTGACATGAAAGGCAAGAGAAGTAAAAGCAAAATAATCAGTAGAACTACATCAAACTAAAATGTTTCTGCACAGCAAAAGAAATCAACTAGGTAATGAGACAAACCACCCAAATGAGAAAATATATTTTGCAATCAATGTCTCTGTTATGGTCCTAGTATCTAAAATATACAAAGAACTTATACAACTCAATAACAAAACAACAACAACAACAACAACAACAACAAGTGATCCAATCAAAAAAATGGGTAGAGGACCTGAAACAGACACTTTTACCTAGAGGACATACAAATAGCCAACAAATATTTGAAAAGATGCTCAACATTGCTAGCTATTAGGGACATGCAAGTCAAACCACAATGTGATACCATCTCACACCTGTTAGAATAGCTATAATCAAAAGGAAAGTAATAAAAGCTGGAGAGGATGCGGAGTAAAATGAACCCTCATATACTGCTGGTGAGACTGCAAATTGGTACAGCCATTATGGAAAACAGTAATGGAGGTTCTTCAGAAAACTAAGAATTGATCTACCATATAATTTAGCAATATCCTTACTGTGTATTCACCCCCAAATACTTGAAAACCCCACATCCAAAAAGATATTTGCACAGTGATGTTCATAGCAGTATTATTCATGGTAGCTAGGATATGGAAGCAACTGAAGTTTCCTAGGACAGATGATTGGATAAAGAAGCTGCAGCACATATATACAATGGAATATTACTCAGCCGTACAAGAGATGAAATACTGCCATTTACGACACACATGGATGGACCTTGAGATAATCATGCTAAGCAAAATAAGCCAGAGAGAAAAGTTGAAAACCACGTGATATCACTTATATGTGGGATAGAAATCTAAAAGCAACAAAAGAACAGGACAAACAACCAGAGATTAATGGACATGGACAATAGGCTAGTGATTACCAGAGAGTGGGAGAGAGTAGAAGGGGGCGGTAGATTGTGTAAAAGTGGTCAAATACATGGTGACAGAAAGAATATAACTACGGGTGGCGAACACACAATGCAATGTTTATATATGCCTTATTGTTGAAACTGTATGCCTGAAACTTACTTTAATTTAAAAATAAATAAAAATGAATTTTAAAAAGTATTGGGAGATGATTATAAAGTGATTTCCAAATTTTTTCTGAGTATTTAGCAGGATTAGATTCTTGTTTCCCACAGAGGTAAGCAAACTCAAACCTATCCTTATATCCTGAATTTCCTTTCTTCTTTTCTCACTTTCCTACCCCTTCTCCTTAGATTACTAAAATAACCTCTCCTCAAAACTACCTGTCTCCAAGCATTGTTTCAAGGTCTGCTTTCATGAGAACCCAACTTAATTGAAGAATATCACAGTCTCGTTCCCATTAACCAGTATAATCTTACATAAAATTACATGAAATATAGTAATGCATTGAAATGGCATTGAACTATAACCCATTTGACATTAATACCTATAAACTCATATGCTTCTAATATTTAAAGTAAAAATCTCTATTTCCCTAGTTTTTCACTAAGCCTTGACATCCATAATTTTCTCCTAGACATAGTTAAAGCGACTTATTTGAATACTGCCTCCCTCTGCCAAACATGAAACAATTCTTCATCATTTATTGCCCATTTAGGGAAGGTTAACAAAATTCAGTGTTGATGTGGATGTAAGTAAAATATTACACATTTATGCAATGAATGGTAATGCAAATAAGTATAGCTATGGTTGGTTAATTTGGTAAAAATAATTTAAAATTCAATATGCATACTTTTCAACTAAAAAATCCATTATAAGGATCTATTTGTTTGTAGAGAAATATCTATACATTACCCAACAACCAATCAAATTGGTTTATTGTAGATTTTAAAAATAAAATGTTGGGCAAAATATAGATGTCCATCCATAGCAAATGGTTAAAATGTAGTATATTATGTAGAAATTCTTAAAAGAGGCAGAACTACTTGTATCGAAATAGAATGATCTCCAACTCTTTGTTTTAAATCGAAAAAAAGCCAGTTGTCATATAAATATAGATCACATGATATAAAACAAAATGAAAATTGAATTATTATATTCAAATAAATAGAGATAAACAGATACTCACATGAAAATGTGTGCGTTTCACTTGTATGTGAGTGTATAAATGCAAGAAATTCTCTTGAAGATTTATACCAAACTGTAAGACTTCATTAATAATGCAGAGGTAGATAATTAGAGTGTTGAGGGATTTTCCATTTTTAGACTGTATTGAATTGTTTGTAATTAAATAAACCAGATTTTCTTTAAGAAATACAATAGTCAGCTTGAATAATTCCCTGTTGACATCTGAAAACTTTGTAAATTGTTTCACTCATAATGTATTCTGAAAAAAAAGGTTGATTACAAGTAGATAATTACCTCTTATATTGGTGAATGATATAAAGAGATGCCATTTTTTTCCTTTATTTATTTTTTGTCTATTGTATAGCTATTAAATTTTTGGAATATGTTTAGTCAGATATTTGATATATAACATCTTTATAGCAATAGTAAGGTCTATGTACTTAACAAATAATAAAACTTTAATTTTCTAACTTATAGGTTCAGTTCTTTTCTCCCAACTTAAAATAGTATAATGAGCAATATATTCAAGAAGTATATTTTCAAATTCTCCCAAAATATAATTTTCACTATATTTTAAGTAATTCAATAAACTGGCACAATAGCATGTCCAGGACCAATATTATTTAATGACAAAATATTATTACCAGTGTTATTTTTAGAACTGGTTTATGAAAAATAAGTAAAACATAATTTACATTCCAAAATTTTGACTTATAGAACTCATGACAAATATAGAAGACAAGTAACTAATTTATCATAAGTGGTACTCTTTGGTCTACTAAAGTTAAGGATGTGTCAGCATTTCCATAATAAACTTTTAATTTCAAGAATTTATGACTTGTCTGCAAAAAGTCATTCTGGTGAAAATTTTTTTTCTGACAATTTTCTGATAATTGGAGAAAGCGGAATAGTATAAAGGAGCATATACCAGTTAAGATATATTTTTATGTATATGGATTGGAAGCCTGTTTCAGAAATAGTAAAGTCCTTGCACAGGGAAGAGTTATCTCCACATTGATTCCCCTTCTAAATGTCTTAATTTTCCACAAGATAATGATCTATAGATTCATAGTAAGAGGAAGAATTTGTGTTTCTACAAAATGTGACCAAATAAAAAAAAAATTCAAGAATGAGAGTTTCCTATAAGAATGATCTCAGAGAAATTAGTGCTTGAATAACTACCCTTTGTATGACTTGTCTTGAGAACTTGTTTCATTACTGGAGAATGATGTGCCAACCTTTCCATTAGGGGATTATGCAAAGCTTTAGTTAATGCCTCTGATTTTTTAATACTGTGGCAAAAAAAGTTCTGTCACTCATTTTTTTTACATTTCAATAATAATAATAATTTTCCATTTTAATAATAATAATAATAGTATTGATAGCAGTCATTATTTTAGGTAAAATAAAAATACTAACATTTTTGCTAATTTTATTTAGAGTTAATCATATTAATTGATCTGATAATCAGTTTTATTATCCGGTGATTCTCTATTTTGAAGAGAAACATATTGTTTAAAAGCTGTAATTAAGATCCTTATAGATGAATTCAGACAACAATTTATTGAGTCAAGTGAGTTACACTAGAATTTCTTAACCTCAGCAATATTGACATTTACCGCTGAATAATTGTGGAGGTTTCTCTTAGGCACTGTAGGACATTTAGCAGCATTTCTGGCTTTGACACACCAGAAGCCAGTAGAACCTGCCCACTCCAATTATGCACCCATCTCCCATAGCCAGGTATGACAACCGAAAATATCTACAGGTATCACCAAAAGTCTCCTGAGGGGCCAACTTGCCCTCAATTGAGAATCACTTATTTAGTCCGTTTAAATATGTTTAAACTTAGTTTGAAGGTGTTTGTTATAATATTCTTTGTCTCTTCCTAAAGTCCTACTTAATAGTAGCTTTTACCAGGACCTGAAAATATGACTTTCTAGTTTGCTGATGGAAACTAAAGTTGTAGGTGGCTACCAACTAGGGTGATTAAAGTTATAGTACTCTGATAAGAATGATAGGTTTAATCTTATTACCAACATTTTTGGCACCATCTTTTTTTTTTTTTTCTTTTCCAGATCTTTTATTTCTACTATTAAATCTGAAAAGCTGATTATCTCAAAAACTCATTTCATGGAAAGAAAGAATGCAGTCTTTATGACTTCAAAAATAACATCTAATCATTTGGTTGGATATTAATAGAAGAATGTGAGTATTTCTAGAAGGAGCGTCCCTGAGAAAAGTGTTATTTACAACTATCATTCTTTCCTAATACTAAAGGAAGTTAGTTGTAACATCAACCCTTCTAGAATGGTGCTTCTCAATTTTGACTGCATATCAGAATTACCCAAAGACCTTTAAATATTTCAATGTCAAGGGTACTTCCTAAGACAGTTAACTCAAAATCTCTAAGAGAGGTATCCAGGCATCCTTAGCTTTTAAAGCTATCTAAGTGATACCGATGACAGTCTTGTAAGACTGTCAGCTGATTTCTCAACAGAAACTTTGCAGGCCAGAAGAGATTAGCATTAAATAGTTAAAGTGATAGGGAAAAAAAAAAAGGGATTTGCAACCAGGACTTTTCAGCTCATCAAGACTAACAGTTAAAATCGAAGGTAAAATAAAAGGATTTCCAGACAGGGACTAGCTAAAGTAATTCATCAACACCAAGCCAGTATTACAATAAATGTTAAATGGATTTCTTTAAATATGAATAATGAAATGGCAATAGTTATGTACCTATATTAACTATCACTTTAAATATAAACAAATTAAATGCTCCAATATAAGTGCATAAGGTAGGAGAATGAATAACAAAACAAGACCCATATGTATACTATCTACAAGAGACCAACATCAGATCTGAAGACACACACAGACTAGAACTAAAGGGATGGAAAAAGATATTTTATGCAGCAGCCTTAAATTTCTCGAGACTTGTTTTACGACCTAACATGTGGTCTATCCTGAGAAATGTTCCATGTGTCCTTGAGAAGAATGTATATTCTGCTCTTTAGGGTGAAACACTCTGAAAATAGCAATTAATTTCATCTGGTCTAGTGTATTGTTTAGGGGTGCTGTATTCTTGTTGATTTTCTGTCTGGAAAATCTGTCCACTGGTGTCAATGGGGTGTTAAAGTCACCTACTATGAATGTATTACTCTCAATCTCTCCCATTTGTTGGTCAATATTTGCTTTGTATATGTAGGTGCTTCTATGTTGGGTGCATATATGTTTACTAGGGTTATGTCCTCTTATTCTACTGATCCCTTTATCACTATATAATCCCCTGTTTTTGTTTCTTATTCTTGCCTTTGTTTTAAAGTCTATTTTGTCTGATATAAGTATTGCTGCCCTTTAGTTTTTTCCTTTAATTTCAGTTTACATGAAATACATATTTTTTTCATTACTTTAGTTTCAGTTTGGGTGCGTCATTTGAACTCAAGTGGTCTCTTATTGACAGCATATGTAGAGGTCTTGTTTTCTTACCCATTCAACTACCCTGTGTATTTTGATTGAAACATTTACTCCATTTACATTTAAAGTGATTATTGATTGGTACATATTTATTATCATTTTATTACTCATATTTATATTATTTTTATTTGTTTTTCCCTTCTTTTTAAACAAGTCCCTTTAAGATTTTGTTTTTAATACTTGCTTATTTGTGATTAATTCTTTTAGCTTTTTCCTGTCTGAGAAGCTCTTTATTTCACCTTCAGTTTTTATTGATAGCCTTGCTGGGTAGAGTAGTCTTGATTGTAGGTTCTTGTTTTTCATCATTTTAAATGTTTTGTACAAATCTCTTCTGACCTGTAGTTTCTGTTGAGACAGAAATCAGCTGACATTCTTATGGGAGTATCTTTTAAGCAAATAGCTGTCTTTCTCTTGCTGTTTTTAGAATTCTCTCGTTGTCTTTAACCTTTGGCATTTTATGATGTTTCTTGGTGTGGGTCTATTTGGGTTCCTCTTCTTTGGGGCTCTGCACTTTCTGGACTTGGTGTGTATATTTCCTTCACTAGGTTAGGAAAGTTTTCTGTAATTAATTTTTCTTTGAAATAGATTTTCAAGCTCTTGCTCTCTCTTTTCTTTTCTTGTACCTCCATGGTGCAGATATTGGTACACTTAATATTGTTCCAGAGATCTCTTAAACTTTCCTCATTTTTTTTTCTTTTGCTATTCTGATTGGGTGTTTTCTGCTACCCTGTCTTTTAACTTGCTGATTCGATCCTCTGCTTTCTCAAATCTACTATTGATTCCTTCTAATGTATTTTCTTTTCCATTTTTGTATTCTTCATTTCTGACAGGTTTTTTTTTTTATGGTTTCTATGTCCTCTTTTATGCTTATTATCTCTATGTTAAAGTCCTCACTGAGATCACTTGTTTTTCCTATAAGTTTATTAAGCATCCTTATAATCAGTGTTTTGAAATCTCTAGTAGGTTGCTTGCCTCCACTTAGTTTAGATTTTTTTTTCCTGGAGTTTATTACTATCATTTCACTTGTGTCATGTGTATTTGTTTTCTCATGTTAGTTGCCTTTCTGTGTTATTTTCTATACATTAGATAGATTTGTTACATCTTCCAGTCTTGACCCAGTGGTCTTATGCAGTAGGTGCCCTGTGTGACCTAGTTGTACAGTCTCCCTGATCACCTGCATCAGCAGCTCTGGGAGTGTTCCTTGTGTGAGTTGTGTATGTTGTCCTGTAGTAACCAAATCTTGATTGCTGTTAGCACTTCAGTGAATGGGGTTGACTCTCAAACTGACTGGCTGTGTGTAAGTGTTGGCCATGCCCACAAGATACGGGCTTCTGTGTGGAGGCTGAACCCATGGAGTGGGATTCACCCCAGCAAGCTCATGTATCTGTTGAGACCATACTTTGGGGGTACTGCCTGTGGAGCTAGTCAGGACAAGGTGCTCTTTTGTGATCTGATGCCAGCCACCAAGTTTTTTTGGTTCTGTGGCCCCTTGGGAGGAGAGGTTGAGGTCAGCCGCTATCTTTGATCATTTGGGACAACCTGGTAGAAACTAAAAAGTGATCCATGAGTTATCACTAACTTTGCTGGATCTGGGGGCAAGTGGGAAAAACCTTGCTATAAATCATGGCCAGTAGTTCCTAGCACCAGGTCTGGGGTGGCTTAGCAAAATATCCAGGGCACTCCAAGTCTGAGGCTGCCTGCCAGCTTCCCACAAGGCTCTGCTGTTTAAAAATAGCCTTTGAGTGGTAAGCAAGTTGGATGGGGTAAGGACCCGGGAAGTCACCAGGATAAGGCAAGTAGTTTTTATCCAGCTAATGTAGATTCGGTTTTGGGGCCAGTGCTGAGCACCAAATCTCACTAATGCCAGCTGCTGCCTTTCTCAGGCCCACAAAAAACCCACAGATTTTAATAAATACTGTAGCTCATGCCAGTGCTGGCTGCCTGCCATCAAAAGATTCTCTTGGGATGTATGGGCTGAATGCAAGCTGAGGGTCGTTGATTGCTTTTAAATGCACTTCCTGCCGAGAGCACAAGAATAGGTTGGTGGCTGGACAATGAGTCATCCACAGGTAATTTGATAGTTGAGTGAGATGGATCTCAGCAAGTCACGGGTGTGGAGCAAGACAGTCCTTTCAGGCCAATTCAGATTCATATTTGGTGCCAGTGCTAGACCTGTGGCCTCTCACAAAAGTTTTGGATTACACCAAGGCCAGCCACTGTCCTTCTTGGGCCCACAGATCCCCGTGATTTGTTCAAGAGATACTGCAGTTTCTCCTCAGATGTGGGGCCACAAGCCAGCTGAGGGTTGTTTATTACTGTCAAATGCACCACCCACCAAGTGTGTAGGGTAGGGCTGGTTTCATGGCAACGAGCTTGTCATGGGTAATTTATGGGCTGGTAATTTATGTGGGGTCTCAGGAAGACATGGAGAGGAAGAAGCTAATCAGAGTCAGAGCTGTTCATGTGGAAAGAGGGTTCAATACAGGCAAGATGGCACCTGTCTGTAGACTGCCCCGGCGGGGATGGGACATAAAAAAGTATGGTAACTGTCCCTCAGTTCTTGAACCCAACACCACACAACTTAGTCTTCCTCCGTATGTCACTTTTACTTATTTTTTTATTTATTTTTATTTTTTTTAGACTAGGCAACCCTTGGTTGACCTCACAGATTGCAAGGATCTTGTCAGCTTACAATCTCTTATTTATTTTTTTTTAAATTTTTTATGCCTACAGCACCTGGTCTTCCTAGGTAGTCTCCCATCCAAGTACTAACCAGGTCCGACCCTGCTTAGCTTCCAAGATCAGACGGGATTGGGCTTGTTCAGGGTGGCATGGTCACAGACTCCATATGTCTCTTGAACCTCACAAGCTGCTGACCTTCTGCTAGAGCCCAGGAGATATCTAGGCTTTCATGTTCCTTGTGCCTCACCCAGATGGTCGAAATCCTCACTGATTTTTATAGTCATATTGTTTGAGAACTCCTCTTTCTGGGCCTGGAAACATGAACTGGAGAAAAAGGTGTGTGTGGGGAAGGAGGAAACCCTTATATAAACTGCTGGTAGGAATGCAAATTGGCACAGCCACTATGGAAAACAATATGGAGATTCCTCAAAAATGTAATAGAATTACCACATGACTCAGCAATCCCTCTTCTGGGCAGCTAACCCAAAAAATTGAAAGCATTTACCCATAAAAATATATGTACTTCAATGTTAATTGCAGTATTATTAATGGTGAACAAGACATGGAAACAGTTGAAGTGTCCTTTGATAGATGATTGAATAAAGTATGTGTGATACACATATTATCTTACTCAGGCATAAGAAAAGAAGAAATACTGCCATTTGTGACAACATGAACTAATCTTGAAATTATTATGCTAAGTGAAATAAGTCAGACATAAAAAGTTGAAAACCATATGATTTCACTCATATGTAGGATGTAAAACTGAAAGCAACAAATGAATAAGAAACAAACAAAAACTCATAGACACAGACAACAGGTTAGTGGTTATGAAAGAGAAAGGAAGAATGAGGCTTATCAATTTTTCTGTCTCATATTTTCCTCATGAGTCTTACAGTTGCTAATAAATACATTAGGTTAACAAGAGAATGGGAAGATGCAGAGGGGAGGGTCAAAGGACTCTTCACAAGAAGGCAGACATTTTTAAATGTTATAAAGAAATAAAGTGAATAAAGCAAATATTGAGAGGAGCAAACAAAGAGGAAATAAGAAAAGGAGAATCACAGGACTCATCCATACAGGATTGGAAATGTTTATACAGTTATTAAGAAGTGGGATGGATAAAGCGGATATTGATGTGATTAAAACAAAGGTTTTAATACAGCACTACAAATGATTTTGTGGGCCAAAGAAACTCCCTGCTGGTTCTCAAACATTAAGGGGCCCCAAACATGTCCACTCTATGCTAGTTTGAAGAAATTTAAAAAGCAAGAAGGTAAAAGTTACAATGAGAAACCTGACTGTAATCTTTTGGAGAAATGATTAAGCAGATTAATTAAGATAAAGATAGACAACATGGCCAGGTCCCTTGGCTAGACCCCTCACTGGGGACCTAAAACCGTCTGCACAACAGTGAGTAAACCAGTCAAGGGATGAGGAAGAGAATTCTAAGGTCCCTTGATATAAGTGTCTCAAGAATTGTAGTACCAAAATTCATTTGTGAACCTCTCTCTCGGGCTACAATTAGATTGAGAGAATGTATTGTGAAAATAATTTAAATGTGGTCATTTCAAAATGGAGTCAGAGTCACCATCCCAGAGATACTGCCTTGTACATCTTACTGCTCAAATCTTTGCAATGTTTGAACTGAGAAAAATAACATTTAGACGATGCCAAAGTAACATTGTATTCCAAACAACTGTTTGTAAAGCTAACAGGAAAGCAAGACATTCCGACTAACAAGGGTTGAAAATTAGGGACGTCCTTTAGAATCAGTAAACAGCCATGTGTATCTTAAAAAAATAACAGTTTATTAACACCAAGAGAAATTCCTTCCTTTTATTCATGTAATTATTTCCCTTTTTATTATAAAAATCTCTGGCCTGCATCCCATAATCAGGACATAATTTGGATTTCTGCCTGAATCTATGTTCCAAGATTACAATTATTATTTTTTTATCTCAAATAAATGCTTGTTACATTTCATTTGGATTTTTATTTTTTTAGGTTAGCAGTTAAAACATAGTGGTTGATAGAATTGTGAAGTTTGAAATGTTTAAACAGATATTGTTTACAGAAGTGTCAATTTTATCAGAATGTTTTATGGGAATGGAAATTTTGGGGGGACTATTTCACCTACCTACTTTTGTCAAACAGAAGGTACACAAATGAGCCCTTCAAACAATATTAATTAGATGTGCTAAATAGGAACAAGTAATATATATCCAAGCCTACACAGTGTACGATAGAAGCTAGAGTACTGGTAGAGACAAATTTTCTGTATAGCAAACTTATATGGAGCCTGGACTAGGGCATATGGCATAAACCTGTGAATAACTTCGAGCAACAACTACTGGGACTTTTGACTGGATAATTTCCATTTGAGGTGTATTTATTATCTTGCACCCTTTTTTTGTTTGCCTCTTGCATCCATGGCTGTCATGAAAAGGCTTATGGATTTGAGTCACTATTGAGATTAATATTAGATTCTACTCATCAATAGTCAGAAAATGAATGCTTAAATTATAAAAACTTCCATATTTGAGGGGAAAAAAATAGAGAGTTCTCATTTTAACCAATTGTCTTGTTAGTACCTGAGGAAAGACCAAATTAAAGACTAGACAGAGAGGAATATAATGATGAGCCTTAGGAACTCTCTTAACAAGATGAAAGAATAAAAATAAGAATTAGAATAAAAATTAAAATCCACACTCAATGCAAATCTCTTTTGTAAAATTTGGCCTCATCTCCTCTGCACAGCCCCTTAAATCCAATAACTCTTCCACCTCCCCCAAGAAAATCCTGTATACACTACCTGCCTGTTTCAACTTCCCTTTTTCTAAAAGATTTACAAAGAGCACTCCAGTCTGATCTCTAAACCCAGACTATAGAGGTAATTCATGTAAATGGTGAAAGACAGGAAATTAATTTAGCAGAAGCATCTGAGTTAGAAAGTAAGGCTCACTTTGCTGTGCATACAACTCCTACTACTTTTCAAGGTTTTGTAATCAGGCTCTGCAAGCTTCATGCCTTCCTGTGCAATCCCCTTTGTGGATGTATCTTGAACCCCTACCACAAAAATAACTAAAACACTATCAAATTAATTTTGTCAATACCAGAGTTAAAAAAGATGACATGTATACACCATACATATATAGACACACACAAACATACAGACAGACAGAAATAAAAGTCTCACAGCTTTTGTTCTAAAATTTTAGACATGAATCAGGTATAATAAATCTCACTACTTTATAAATTACTGTGATATCCAAATTATGTTTCTGGCATTTGGAATAGGTTGTTTATCTATTCAGACGGCTACACTGCCTTACTATTTATGGAGAAGATTTTTAAGATTTTTATGTGCCTTTTAATCTTATGGAGGCTATAGTCTAGTGATCAGGCAAGAGAGTTTTTATAGCAATTTGTATTTTAAAAACTTTTTTTCCCTTTTAGTCTCAGACTCTCTGACATACAAAATTTGTTTTTCTCCTAGTATCTGTCTTGTGTCAATTTAATTTTTTTACTAGTCAAATAAGAGCCCAGAAATAAATCCATGCTTTTACAGTCAATTGATCTTCGACAAAGGTGCTGGAACACAGAAGGAGGAAAGGACAATTTCTTCGATAAATGATGCTGGGAAAACTTGTTTTCCACATGTAGAATAAAATTGCACCCTTACCTCAGTCCATATACAAAAATCAACTGAATATTAATTAAACATTGAAGTGTAAGACCTGATATCACAAAACTATTTGAAGAAAACAGAGGAAAAAACTAGTCGATGTTGGTCTGGGTAATAATTCTTTTTGGATATGATTTTATCATAAGCAATAAAAACAAAATAGACAAATGGGATTATATTTGCATCAAACTAAAAAAAAATTGTTTACAGCGCAAGGGAAGCAGTCAAGAAAAAAAGACAACCTATAGAATGAAAGAAAATATTTATCAATCACACATATGATAAAAGCTTATTATGAGACTTTTAGTTAAGACAGCGTAGTAAGTAGATACTATGGTCGTCTCCTCTCATGATCACAAAACAATTACAACTAGACTACAGAACAATCATCATTGGTAGTTACCTGAGATCTGGCTAAAAGGAAGTCCTACAACTGGGGACACAAAGAAGAGGCCACCTAGAGACTGGTAGGAGGGACAGAGATGTAAATCAAGCTTGTCTCACAATCACTTGTTATGGTTGAAAATCAGGAGGGATATTTTGACTGCAGAGGTCCCCTGTAGGAGCAAGGAGCCCCATGCCCACACTGTGCTCTCTAGCCCAGAGTTTTAGTGCCAGGAAGAGAAGTCCCCACACCCTCGGGCTGTGAAAAGCAGTGGAGATTGTGGCTGAGTGAGACAAAGGGCTGCAGGTGTCACAAACATTCCCATTAAAGGATTTGCAAGTGGACTTACTCGGTGACAGACTCTCTTACTCCGAGCTCTAATGCTGGGGCAACTGCTCAAGGAGTTCAAGGGACATATGAGAAAGAACTGAGTTGTTAGGCTTTAGGGTAATAACTGGTGCAGCAAGTTTCTCTTGGACAGAAGTGTTGGCAGTTTCCATTGTTCCTTAGGTGAGCGAGCCCTCCCCCATACTGGCATACAGACAAAAATGGCCACCATATCTGAGTCTTCATCAACCTGACTAACATAAATCAACCCTCACCTCCAGATGAGATCCTGCCCCTCCCAACACGCCAGCCTTACTAAGCTGCCTCCAGTGGTTTTTTGGTTTTTGGTTTTTGGTTTTTTTTTTTTTTTCATATAAATGGCTTGTGTTGGCTCAAGTTGCAGACTTTCCTAAAATCTCTCAAAGGCTCACAAATCCTAAAGAAGGAGCATCTTGCCTCAGCATGTCTTGTACCTCTTGCTGAGCAGCCCAAAGCCTTGCACAAGCAGCAGCTGGCTTTGATTCTTGGCTTGGCCTCTTGAGGCATCTCTGAGCCCAGTATGAGTGGCCGCCATCTGTGGATTGCCTGGTGACTCTTGACAGGTGGCCCTGGACAGTGCTCAGGCTAATGCTGAACTTGTCCTGCAGCTGGGGCTCTGCTATGAGGCCTTTGAGCCAGAAAGCTTGGTAGCTGGCTTCGACCAGAGCTGGATAACTACCCAAGACTGTATCTGAAAAGGATACACCCAAAGGGCAGACTTGGCAGACACCAGAGTTCTTCTGAAATAAATCCTGCTCCATAGGGTTAGCCCCTTCTTCACTGTCCAGTTCTCAAAAAAAAAAAAAAAAAAATCAACCCATCGGTCAATTCCTCCCATAAACATGCAAATAGCAGTCAAGGCTTAACTACAACAGGTGAGTACACACAGCCCATACAAGAAACATATGTTGGACATCCAGTTCAGGTGATCAGGAAAGATTATGCCACTTGCATCACCCAGAACACCTAGTACATAAAGCCACTCCACTAAGACTGAAAGAATTAGGAGCCTTACAGAGCACATAGAAACAAACATAGGGAGAAAGCCAAAATGAGGAGACAAAGAAACATGTTTCACATGAAAAAAATACAACAAAGCTCTAAAAAAATGGAGACAAACAATTTACCACATGTAGAATTCAAACACTGGTTATAAAGAAATTAGGGGAAGAATAAATGAACTCAGTGAGAACTTTAATAAAGAGATAGAAAACATACAAAATGGAGATAAGAAACATAAAAAAGAGCCAGTCAGAAATAAAGAATACAAAAAATGAAATTAGGAATACATTAAGAGGAACCAACAGTAGATTAAGTGCAGCAGAGGATCAAATCAGCAATTTAGAAGATAAGGTAGCAGAAAACGCACAACTAGAAAATCAGCAAGAATAATAAAGACCCCCAAATGAGAATAGTTTAAGGGGCTTCTGAAACATCAAAAATACTAACATTTACATCATAAGATTGCCAGAAAGAGATGAGAGAGAGAGAGAGAGAGAGAGAGAGAGAGAGAGAGAGAGAGAGAGAGAGAGAGCGCGGAATTGAAAACTTATTTCAAGAAATAATGATGGAAAGCTTCTTAATGTGGTGAAGAAAGTAGTTATATAATCTCAGGAAGTGCAAAGAGTCCTAAAAAAAAGATAAATTTAAAAGAACCCATACCAAGACACATAATAATTAAAATGTCTAAGGTTAAAGACAAAGAGATAATTTTAAAAGCAACAAGAGAAAGGCACAACAGAAACTTTGGAGGCCAGAAGGAGTTTGGTATAAATTATTAGAATGATGAAAAGCAAAGACCTACAACCATGATTACTCTATCCAGCAAAGCTATCATTTAGAATCAAAGGACAGATAAAGAGCTTCCCAGACCAAAAAAAAAAAAAAATTGCTGAAGGTGTTCATCATCATCAAGCTAGTATACAGGAAATGTTGGAGAGATTTCTTTAAGACAAATATATATAAAATAGGAATAATAAAATAGCAATACTACATATCAAAAATAACTTTAAATAAAAAAGGATTAAATGTTCCAATTAAAAGATAGGGTGACTGAATGGATAAAAAAAGAAGACCTTTACACATGCTGTCTACAAGAGACTCACTTCAGATCAAAAGTTACACACAGACTGAAAGTAAAGAGATAGGAATAGATAGTTTTATGAATATATATATATATATATATATATATATATATATATATAGTGTGTGTGTGTGTGTGTATATATAGTATCAATATTTATACCAGACAAAATAGACTTTAAAACAAAGGCTGTAACAATGGAATATTAGTCACAAAAATAAATAAATGAAAGAATGAAATCTTGTCATCTGCAAAGACAGGGATGTAGCTAGAGGGTATTGTGCTGAGTGAAGTCTGACAGAAGAAAGACAAATGCCATATTTTACTTAAATGTGGAACCTAAATAACAAAATAAATAAGTAGACAAAAAACTTATAGATATAGAGAACATTTTGAGGGGTGCCAGATGAAAGGGAGGTTTGTGGGGTGGCTGAAAGAGCAGAAGGAATCAAAAAGTGCAAATTGGTAGTCACAAAATAGTCAGAGCAATGTATAGTATATAACATAAGGAATACAGTCAATAATATTGTAATAACTATATCAGACATGTACTAGATTTATTAGAGTGATCATTTGTAAGTTATATAAATATCTAATCACTATGTTATAAACACAAAACTAACATAGTATTGTATGCCAACTATAATTGAAAAATAAAAAAAATAAAACAATATAAAAATACAAGAAATTCAAACAACTCAATTGTAAGAAAGTGAATAATCTGATTTAAAAATAGGCAAAGGAACCAAATAAATACTTCTGCAAAGAAGATTTACAAATGGACAACAGATATATGAAAAGATGCTTAACTCAACATCACATTCCTCAGGGAAATACAAATCAAAACCATAACGACATATCACCTCAAACTTGTTAAAATGGTTACTATGAAAAACCCAAAAGATAACAAGTGTTGTACAGGATATGGAGAAAATAGAATTCTGTACACTGTAAAAATGTAAATTGTACAGACACAAAAAACCTAAAAATAAAACTACCATATGATCGAGCAATGCCACTTCTGGAGATATATAGAAAGGAAATAAAATCATGATTTCAAAGAGATATCCACACTACTGTGATCATTATAGCATTATTCCCATAGCCAAGATATGGAGACAACCTAAGGATCTATCTAATAATGAATGGATAAAGAAAATGTGATACACACACACACACACACATATATGTATATATATACACACACACACACATATATACATACATATACATGTATATGTATATATATATAATGTTTAGTAAAGTATTTTTAGCTATAATGAAGAGGGAAATTCTGCCACTTGTGACATTATGAATGAACCTGGTGGACATTATACTAAGTGAAATAGGCCAAAGATTAATACTGTATGATGTATTTTAGATGTGGATGTGGTATTTAAAAAAAAAATCAAACTCATAAAAGTGTTGAGTAGAACAATGACTATCAAAAGCTGGGGGCTAAAGAAAATTATATGTTCCTAAAAATATACAAAGTTTCTGTTTAACAGAATGAACGAGTCTACAGATGTAGTGTACAAGCATAATGACTACACTTAGTAATACTGTACTAAACACAGGAAATATGTGAAGGGTATATAGATTTCAGGTGCATGAATCATCTACAGAAAAAAATGGTAACTAGGCAAGGAGATGATATGTTAATTAGCTTTATTGTAGTAATCATTTCACTACCTATATGTATATCAAATAGTGTTGTAAACCTTAAATTTATATATTTTTTATTTAAAAAATTCTCTTCTACTCATTTGGTCGAAAAATCTTGGGGTCCTCTTTCAAGCCTCTATTTCTCTGACACTCCACATTCCATTTACCTTCACATTTTTTAAGATCTACCTTCAATGTATCACAACCTTGACCACTTTATTTTTGCTATAACCACCTTCGTTCAAGCCACCGTCATCTCTTCCATGGACAAAAACAAGAGTATGTTATCTGTTCTGTCTATCCCTGTCTTTGCCTTTACTACTTCTTTACAGAGCATCTTGAATATTAAATGTAAGATTAAGTCATATTACAGTATATCTCTGCTTAAAATGTTCAAATGGCTTTTTATTTCATTATGGGTAAACACCAAACCCTTCTTTCTAATGATGTAAATGTCTACATGATCTGACTCATTTTGTCTCTCTTAATTATATACTCTAGCACAGTGGTCCACAACTTTTCTAGGACCATGGACCGGTGCTCCTATGAGAATCTCATGCCTAATTATCTGAGATGGAGCTGAGGTGGTGGCACTAGCACTGGGGAGCAGCTGCAAACACAGATGAAGCTTCCCTAGCTTGCCCACTACTCACCTCCTGCTGTGTGGACTGGCTCCTAACGGGCCACAGAACAGTACTGGTCTATGGTCCAGGGGTTGGGAAACCCTGCTCTACCACGATGGTTTAGCTGTTGTTCAATGAACACATGAGGAATGCTTCCACTCCAGGTGCTTTGTACTTGCAGTTCCTCTGCCAAGCATCTTTCTCCCAGATACTATAAGACATATACTTGGACAATTCTCTTACTTCCTTCAACTCTTTGCTCATTTATCTTATCAAAGAGGCTTTCTTTAATCACCTCTTTTTACCTAACGTGGTATATCCTATCACTCTTATCTTGATATAATTTTTATAGTATTTGTTTTAATCTATTATCTATCTATCTATCTATCTATCTATCTATCTATCATTTATCTATCTAGATAGAGTGAGGTAGATATAGATATAAGTTTACACACCTGTTTTATTAATTACTATTTTCTATCACTAAAATGCAAAGATGCAAGGTCAATGTGGATAGACAGTTTTTTTCTCAGTGCTATCATCCTAGAATCTACAACTTGACACAAAGTATGTGTTCAACTAATCTGATAACATAAGGAATTTGTTGAATAACTGGTGTAAGCAAGGGGAAGTACATATTAACTTTGTAACTTAGAAGCCTAATTTTATTTGAAGGTATTCATATGTAGCAATAACTATACTGAATTTGTTTAAAAGAAAATAAAACACTTTATTGTTTGCCTATTTCTAAATAAATCACTTAAAATAATGGTTTTCACAATTTTAAAGATCCCCAAAAACATTTTTGGGGCTTTAAACAATACAAAATTCTAAGTCTACTGTGACTGATGACCAGAAACAACAGGGCATAGCCTCTAAAGTTTCTTAATCAGTAGACTTAGTGTGGAACTGGCAATTCTATAATAGAATGCCCCTTAAGTGAATATAGAGATCTAGCCTTGGAAACCACTAATTTATCTAAGTCATTCGACACTGACCTAGGTCATGTTTCTAGGAGATCGATTCTCATGTTGAAATTTGGAGAAATGAGATAACTGTAGAGGAAAGTGAGCAATGAATAATCAGCATCATTGAACAAACCTACAATTACATTAATAAAGTAAATAACAGATCTACTATATAATCCTGCTCTGGTCAGATATATTTGGTATTGACTGAAATACATTTACATTTAAGACAGTTGACATAAGGAATAGGGAAATATCATTATGCAGATCTAGTACTGAAAATGAGAACACTGGATAGGAATTCCAAAACTTTTGCCACTATGATATACACTCATTATTTCTTTGATTTTGTAACTCCTTCTGTTCTTTCCATACACTGTCCATTAAAATAAAACAAATAATGGTGATAGATATATAATTATATGGTTTAAAATAAATTGATTATAAAATTAACTTAGTTTTTAGATTACTGCAAACATTATTTGAGATATTTGGAGAAGCCATATAATATGGTCAAAATGAACTTGTAGAAGGTCATAGTCTATGGTTCTGACTATGTTAAACTTGCAGAAATGGTCAGAATTTTCTTTTCTTCTAAAGATATGGGAACGCATAAAGAGAATCCTAAATGGTCATAAGGATTGATAATCAGTTCAAAAACATTTTTAGTCAAGAGCTCTTCCTGAAATTAGAGGCTGTAAAATTAGGACTCTCTAACAGTTGCTATTTTTTAATAAAAAATTATTATAGTTATCTACAATAAATTGAAGCATAGAAATGAGATAGAAAACTAAGCAAAAACTTAAATTATTTTAAGGAATATTTAATAATATTAAAATGTCAAAATTTAATATTTAGAATTTGAATGAATATGTAATATGTAATATACATATACATATATACATATATATGTATATATGTATATATATATGTATATATACACATATACACATATATATACACACATATATATATATATGCATTATACACATATGCACTATTACATACAGTGTCTATGGTTACATACCAAAATGGTTGCAGTTGTTATTTCTTCGTAGTGGGACTATGGTGCATTTTTTCTTTCGTTTATAGTTTTTAAAATTATTTACAGTGAGCATAGTTTTTTAAAATAACAATCACAATATGATTATGACAATTATTCTTACTAGACACCACATTCCTATAAGAGACCATTCCCCCCAACCCTTAGTGTTGCTATCAAAAAAAAAATTTGAGAACAGAAAGACATTTCTATGCAAATTAAATTTATTTAAAATGTTATTTTCCATCTCTCCTCTTTTTTGCTGCTGAGAACCACAAAATGCTTGCTTTTCCACATGTGCATATATCTACAATAGAGCTTCAAATTTATGCACATTTTTAACTTATGAAATATGAAATTTTAAGGCTTGTCTTTTCTCTGAAGTCTTTTTGCTTTGAATGCCATTTGAGATTTTCTTTAGTACCTACTTTTAAAAATGAGCCATTTAAAGTCTTTTTCTTTTTTTCAAAAAGCACTTTATATTTTATTTCTCTCAGTTGCAGCTATCCTCTATTAATTGTAATTTGGGTAAAATTTTTCTTAAGTACGCCTATTATTCATGCTATACTTGAAAACAATTTAAGCCTCACGACACCTATATAAATTTAAACACTTTGTTCCCAATTTATGAACCAGTAATTGAGACCTAAAAATGTTAGGTGAGTTGCCAAAGGTTAAGACTTTGTTCTGCAAAATTATTGCAAAGTGGTGTTTTTGTATCAAATGCTCAAAATGAAATTGGTTTTCCTTTTATTTATATTTTAATTTTTCTCCTTTTCTTTTCTAATGTACACATGGATTAATTCCAATTAGAAAAGCCACTTCAAATATGTATACCCTTCATTAAATTTTCTCAGAGAAACTAAGATCTCTAATTTTCTTGTGATTCTTTTGTCCATAAAATAAAATAACAGTTTTTTACTTGTATCGTTAGATTTGTTGTAAGCTGAAGAAAGATAATTGTTATTATTATATTGTGGATGTATTATTCATTTGAAATGCATCTAAAATGTATTATGTATCATAAATATTTCTAGGTGCTGGAGATATATCTTAAAGGAAATTCGCAATCTGGTAGGTGATGGTATACGAAGGAGGAGACTGAGGGGAGGACAATTAAATGGTTGAGCTACAGTTACAATATCAAGTGATGTATACAGTATGCTCCAAAAGCGCATAGGAAAACAAATTGTCAAGATTTGGAGGAGGAGAACTAAATGGGTTTATTTACAAAGCTGCAAAGTTTTTACTTGTTTCTGCAAGAAATGGAAAATCAATGACATGTCTTAAACATAACAGTTTGAGCTGATCAAATTTTTACTTGGAAAAGAATGCTTTGTCTGAGCCTCATGTAGAAAATAGATTAGAGAGGAAATATAAGAGGCTGAGAAAGCCATTTGGAGGAGTAGGAGAGAAACATGCTTTCCTCCACCCTAAAGGTTCTTCTGGCTGATCTAATAATCTAATGTAAGGATTCCATACAAATGTATGTATTAAATTTGGTTACTTTTTCTCACTAATCTATCTCATGTCTCTTTGGTATTTTCAACTCAAGGAATTTTAAATGGCTATACTATAAATTATGTGGGAGGGGGAAAAAGAAGGTAATGGGAGATCACTGTCTTAGTTTTCTATTGCTGAGTAACAAATTATGGCAAATTTAGTGGCTTTTAACAACCGTTAGTGAACAATTTATTAGCTCACAGTTATGTAGGTCAGAAATCCTGGTGTCTTGACTGATTTCTCTGCCTAGGTGTCCACAATTACAAAGCCAAGTCATCTGTCAACCTGTGCTCTTATATATTGGGAAGCTCTGTGGAAGAAACTGTTTCTACGCTTATTCAGGTTTTTGGTGGAATTTATTTCTATGCAGTTGTAAGGTTGGGAGATTGGGATCCCTGTTTTCTTGTTGATTGGTGACTAGGGGTTGGTCTACCTTCCAGAGGCAACCCATATTTCTTGGATCATAGCACCTTCCTTCTTCAAAGTGAGCAAGGAAACGTCATTAAATCTTTCTGCTTCAAATTTCCTTGGTGTCTCCTTCTGAAAAATTTCTCTTCCCCTTCTTTCTCACATTTTCAGGGCTCATGTGATTACATTGTTCCCAGTGGAATAATTTCATAAGGTCAATCGATTCATAGCTTTATATGTAAGGGTAACATTCATAGGTATATCTTACAACATTCACAGTTGCTAATATTAGGGCATGAAATATATTTAAGGGTCACAAAAGAAAAATGTCAGATATTATTTTTCAGTTTACAAAGGGCTCTGTAACTCATCCTAAATATTTTGGATTCTTTCCTAAACAATTAGCTAATGTGGGCTAATAGAGCATATCTAATCCAATCAATGTTTTAAATGATTTTTAAATTAATTCAATGCTTTTCTTTATTATCTCATTCTCATACAAACCTTGGAGTAAGATACTATTATTAGCATTCTGCATTACAGATGGGAAAACTGGGAAACAAAGATTTAAGCAACCTGCCAAATAACTCAAAAATAGTAAGAGGAAGAGCTGAAATTTCAGCCCATACAATTCACCATTTTATTAAAGTTTCTTTTTTAGAGAAGGTGAAAGCTATTATAATGTTTTAAATGGGGGGTGGGAAACATGATATAATTAGTTGAGGCTTTACAGTAATCTTAGCAAGACCTTATGGTGGATTATAAAAAGTTAAGTGGATGTATAATGGGTTTGAGAAGCAAAATTATTAAGACTTCATGTTTGAATATATGTGAATAAAGAGAACAGAAAGAGGTCAAAGATGCTCTGTTTTCCATTTTTTGAAACTAATGGATGCAGCGTTTTATTGACATAATGAGACCCAGGACAAGGAGCAGTTTTAGTGGAAGATGATAAAAAGAGAGAGGCAATAGTGAATCTTGCTCATGGCAAATTAAATTTATTATAGTCTTAGTATGCTTATTTTCTCTCACAGACAATTGGCTATAAGGATCTAGATGTCAGTAGAGAGATCTACCGTGGAGACATAAATAAAGTTGGGAAGCGAGGTGGTTAGATTTAAATTAACAAAACATCACTCAGGCATCTTTGTGTAATATGGAGGTATCTGCTTATAACAAACTAAAATTCAGAGCATTTTTATAAAATAAATCAATATATGGAAACTCTTATTGTTACAGTTTGACTTTTATAAAATTTTGCTGATATCTTTTATATTAATCCTGCCACAGGAGCTTCTCACAAATATCTAGCAGATCATTCTGGCTGCTTTCAGGGAAAGGCAATATAAAAGTTGAGGAAATGGAATTTCCAGTCAAGATGGCAAAGCAGGTAAATCCTCTGTTTGCCCCCTCTCATGGCCACATCAAAATCACAAGTAAACTACAAAACTGTCATGGAAAATGACCTAAAGTCTAGCTGAACAGAAGTCCTACAACTAAAGATCCACAGAAGAAGCCATCTTGAGACTGGTAGGAATGGCAGAAATGCTGAACAGGCTGTCCTACAGCCACCTGTGCAAAACAGTAACCAAGGCTCAACGACAACAGAAGGGCACGCACAGCGCATACAAGAGATACACCTTGAGCACCTCATTCAGGAGACAAGGGAAGACTGTGCCACTGGGCCGCACAGAACACTTCCTACATAAAGTCATTCTTCTAAGACCAGGAGACATAATAGCCTTACCTAATGTATAGTAACAAATACAGGGTGGAAGCCATAATGAAGAGAAAATAAATGTCTCAAATGAAAGAACAGAACAAAGGTCCAGAAAAATAACTAAACAAAATGAAGAAAAACAGTCTACAGATGAAGAGTTCAAAACACTGGTTATGACAATGGTCAATGAACTGAGGAAAAAAGTAGACGAATTCAGCGAGAACAAGAATAAAGTGATAGAAGACATAAAATTGGAGATATAAAACAAAAAAGTCAGAAACAAGAAATATAATAACTAAAATGAAGAATACACTGAGGAGTCAACAGAGTGGATGAAGTAGAGAATCAAATCAGTGATTTAGAAGAAAAGGTAGCAGAAAACACCCAATTTGAAAATCAATAAGAAAAAAGAATTTCAAAAATTAAGATAGTTTAAAGGGCCTCTGAGATAACATCAAAAATACTAACATTTGCATCATAGAAGTGCTAGAAGGAGAAGAGAGAGAGCAAGGAATTGAAAACCTATTTCAAGAAGTAATGATGGGAAACTTTCTTAATCTAGTGAAGAAGGGAGTCAGATAATCCCAGGAAGTACAGAGAATTCCAAACAAGGTGAACTTAAAGAGGCCCACACCAAGACACATCATAATTAAAATATGTAAATTTGAATCAAAGAGAATTTTAAAAGCAACAAGAGAAAAGCAATTACTTACCTACAAGGGAGTTCCCATAAGACTGTCAGCTGATATCTTCACAGAAAACTTTTCACACCAGAAGGGATTGGAATGAACTGTTTAAAATGATGAAAAGCAAGGAAAACAACCAAGATTACTCTACCCAGCAAAGCTATCATTGAGAATTAAAAGACAGATAAAGAGCTTCCCAGACAAGAAAAAGCTAAAGGAGTTCATCACCACCAAACCAGTATCACAAGAAGTGTTAAAGAGACTTTTTTAAGAAAAAAGGTGAAAAAATGATTAAAAATATGAATAATAAAATAGAAATAGCTATATATCTATAAATAATTATTTTAATATAAATGGATTAAATGCTCCAATCAAAAGATAAAGTTGATAAATGAGTAAGAAAGTAAGACCCCTACATATGCTACCTATGAGAGAATTACTTCAGACAAAAGACACACAGACTGAAAGTCAAAGGATGGAAAAAATATATTTCATGAAAATGAAAACCAACAAATCAGAAAAGTTGGAGTAGCGATACTAATACCAGACAAAATGGACTTAAAAAAAAAGGGCTATAACAAGAAAAAAAGAATGATTCAGTAATCCTACGTTTGGGTACTTATGCAAAGAAACCAAAAACACTACTTCAAAGGGCCATGCGAATTCATTTGTTTATTGCAGCATTATTTATAATAGCCGAGATATGGAAGCAACCTCGTGTTCATCAATGGATGAATAGATAAAAAAGAAGTGGAATATTACTTATCCATAAAAGAAAATGAAATCTTTCCATATGCAGCAACATGGATGAACCTGGAAGGTATCATGCTGAGTGGAGTAAGACAAAGACAGGTGCTATATATTTTTACTTACATGTAGAATGCAAAAAAAACCAAAATAAACAAACAAACTTATAGATACAGATAATATTTTGATGGTTGCTAAATGGGAGGGGATGAGGGGTCGGTGAATAAAGAAAAGAGGTTAAGAAGTACAAATGCATAGTTACAAAACAATCATGCAGATGTGAAATATAGCATAAGGAATATTGTTAATAATACTGTAATAATTATGTATGGTGTCATATGGATGCTAGATTTACCAGGGTGATAATTCTGTAAGTTGTATAAGTGTCTAATCACCATTGTGTACACCTGAAATTAATATAATATTGTATGCCAACCTTATTTTAAAAATAAAAAAGTAATTTTTTTTTAGAAAGTGGAGTATGTGGGTCAAAAGATATTGACTTCTGTGTTAAACAGTGTTCGTGGCTTTGACCAGGTGGTGTTGGTAAAGATAAGAAAATAAATAAAATGTCAAGAAATAAAATTGAATCCTGAATTTTTCATTTTTCAACTTTCATTTTAATTTTGGCTGAATAATGCTGTGAATGTTTATACTATGAGTTGTAGTGCAGATGTAGTTTTGTGTTTTTTAAACCAATGTTATATAATATCAGATATATATTTACATAATTGCTAATGATTATGTGCTCTCCTGAGTTTTCTTTCTTTCATAAAATCTATTGAGTAACATAAAATAAACCGATGTGTTTATTTTTCTCTTTTCCAGGGGTTCAAATTTTAACTTTCCATCTAATTTTGAGGTTTTAGGAGACAATATCTTTGAACTATCATCTGCACAAGTTTTTTTGTGGCTCCTACTTTTGACTAACATATATATATGTATATGTGTATGTATATATGTATACATACACATATACATATATATAAATAATATATACTTGTATATATAGTATACACACTAATATATAATATATATATAATATATACATATATATTCATTCATTCAAATAATATCAGAAGCTTAGTTAAGACATGTCCTTTGTTTATTTGGCTAATAAAATTAGAAGTGTAATTCATGAGTGTTACATTTGTTTTAATTTATTAATGTTACTGGGAGATAACATGGCTTCAGTGACTAGTGCATCTAGAAATAGTCCAAGTTTCCAATTCACAAAGTATTTTCCTAGCCATTTTAAGGCATGGTGATAGTACAAGGGATCACTTATGTACTTTTATCACCCTCCATATATAGTCAGTGAAGTCAATCATTGAAAATGTTTTATAAGAATATAGTGCTAAAATTTAACAAACCTGTATAATTGGCTTTGTTTAGTCTATGTCTCTGTCACAGGACACTGTCATAGCAAACCTACTCAACTGCTCTTTATTCTACATGTCTATGAAAAGAAATTGAGCAGCATTATTTATAATTGCCAAAATTTAGAAATAATTATGATACCCTTAGTAGATAAATGGTTGAGCGAACTGTGGTACATTCATACGATGGAATGTTATTCAGCAGTTAAAACAATATATTCGATGACAAAAAAAATAAATGAGTCAGTGATGTCAGCCAAATGACTAAATAATTATCTTTCCATATCCCCACTCAACAATAGCAATTTGCGATCCATATACGAACAAAAGTTCCTTGTGTAGCTGTAGAATGCAGCATCATATGTCAAGAACCCAGGAGAATATTATGACTTTCAAAATATAAAACATTTCAGCACAATAAAGAAAACGGAAAAAAAGGAAAGAAAAGAAAAGAAATGAAAAGGCTACCTATGGAAGAGGAAAAATATTTATAATCCATATATATCATACAAGGTTAATATGTAAAATATAGCCACAAACATTCCTGCCTGAGTGATCAGCATATACTACAGCAGCGGAGCCCAGTGATCAGGGCAGAGAAGAGGACAGAGATAAAATACAAAGAAGTGACAGCTGTGTTTTTGCAACTGTCATTGTTAAGCAGAAAGCTGAGTCATAGAACCTAATCATCACTCACACTCTGGAGAGCTTACTTCCCCAGACCCTCCCATAGCTAGCAAGGCGCCCCAGGGCCGCAGGGGAAACTGCAGCAGTTAGCCTCAGGCTACAGAGCAGACTCTGCAGGCACAGAAACTGAGAAGATGCACACTATGGCTGATCTCACTGACAGGGGTGGAGAGATAGAGGCCAGGCAGCTAAAGTCTGGCAGTAAGCATTACTAGAATTAAAAATGCCACAGGCAAACCACTGGCTTTTCTCAACCCACCAACCCCCACCATCCAGGCTGATTGTAGATGAGGCACTGGGGCACCTCAGCACAACACTGCAGCTGGCTGGGGGGCAGCATGGGAATTCAGGAAGTCTTCAGAACATTGTAACCCCATCATCCATCAAATTCTCCCACAGGTGTGGAACCTGGGACAGAGGCAAGTTGGTCTCAGAGGAAACACGCACTTCCTCGGGAAATAAAGGGCATTTTTTTTGGTCACAGAACAAAGATCCAGGAGGTCTGGGCAATGCGGAAAGCGTGTGTGCCACTCACTGAAAAACAAAGGAAAACTTCTTTCCTTATCAATGTGCCAAAGAAAGATTACTCTTAATGGCAGTATTTTATATTTTAAAGTGCAGTATATTCTCATAAATGCCTAGGTGGAGAAATAATTAATCAAATGTCATGAACAACCAGGATGACAAAATTGCTCAGAAAGAAAATAAAATATTTCCAGAAAATAAACTTAAAAATATAGAAATATGTGATTTAAATAACAGAGAATTCAAGATTGTAGCTCTGAAAAAAAACAATGAGATGCAAAACAATTCTGATTGGCAGTTCAATGAGCTCAAAAACAAAATCAATAAACAGAAATACATTAAGAAAAAAGATTAAAACTCAAAAATGGAATCAAATAGAACTTCTGGAGCTGAAGAATTTTTTTAAAAAAAAGATGAAGAATGAAATAGATAGTATAAGAAATACAGCTGACCACATGAATAAAAGAATAAAATACAGAAATTTGGAAATGACATAGATGAAAAGAGACTTAATGTGAAAAAAAATTAAAATACTCTACAAGAACTATCTGATACCATCAGAAAAAACAATATAAGAATAATAGGTATACCAGAAGGAGAAGAGTGGGAGAAAAAAAAATAGACCCTATTTAAACAATTGATGAGAACTTCCTCAACTGTAGAAAGAACTGGATACTCAAATCTAAGAAGCAAACAGAACACCTAATTATCTCAACTGAAAAGAGCCTTCACCAAGACACATTATACTAAAACTATCATAAAGTAATGACAAAAAAAAAAAAAAGAATATACAAGGCAGCCAGGAAAAAGAAGACAGTAACCTAAAACAAACAAACAAAATATTAGAATATCATCAGATATTTAAGCAGAAACTTCACAAGCTAGAAGAAAGTGGAAACAAATATTTAAAATATTGAAAGAGAAAGTGCCAGCTAAAAATAATGTATCCAGAGAATTTCTTCTTTAGATATAAAGGAAAATAAAGACCTTTTCAGAAATATGGAAGCTGAGGAAATTTTCCACAAGGCCTCCATTATAGGAAATACTAACAGGGATTATTTGAACAGAAACAAAAAGACAAAAGATACAAAATATGAATAAGATAACTAAAAGACAGATAGAAACAGGGAAGTGCAATCATTATTCAGAATAGATTATTATACAATTAAATATTACATAATGGTTAAAAGAGGTCAACAACAGTTTTAAAAGAGAAGAAAAAGACAATAGCTACTGCAACTCCGAAATAAACTCATTGCATGAATAAGAATAACAAGAGACATTAAAAACAGAAAAGGGGAGGAAGTAAAGGTCTGAATGTGCAAAAAGGAATAAAGATAAGATGCATGCAAAAGAAAAAGAACTTCTGTGTATATAAAACTTTTTTATGTAAACTTAATGGTAACCAGGCCAAAAAAAAAAAATTCAGAACTGAGACACATGACTAAAAAAGAGGGAATGGAAATAATTATCATAGAATGTCACTAAATAATAACAAGAGCAAAGAAACAATGGAGCCACTGAGCACCAAAAAACAGAAGATAAAATGGCTATAGAAAAACCTCATACTTCAGTAACCCAAATGTAAATGGACCGAACTCACCAATAAAAAGGCACAGAGTAGCAAACTGGATCAAAAAACAAAAACCCAACCATATGATGCCTTCAAGAGACACATCTCAGCTGCAAGGACAAATATAGACTCCAAGTGAAAGGGGAGAAAATGATCACCCAAACAGATAACATTTAGAGAAAAATGATGGCAGCCATATCGTAGCTAATGAAATAGACTCCAAGATAAAAAAGGTAACAAGAGACAAAGATGGACACTTCATAATGATAAAGGGGACAATACATCAGGAAGATGTAACACTTATCAATACATATGTTCTCAATTAGGGAACACCAAAATATATAAAGCAAATACTAACAGAACCAAAGGGAGAAACTGACAAAAACGCAATTACAGTAGTGGACCTAAATACTCCACTCTCAGCTATTGATAGATCATCTAAATGGAAAATCATTAAGGAAATATCAACTCTAAATTACACATTAAACCAATTAAACATAATTGATGAAAGCATTTCATCCCAGAAGAGCAGCTTATACTTTTTCTATAGTGCACAAGGAACATTCTCAAGGATTCAACACGTACTAGGACACAGAGATAGCCTCAACAAATTCAGAATATTGAAACCAGACCAAGCATATTCTCTGACCACAATGTTTCAAAAACTATAAATCAACTGCAAAAAGTAAGTGGGAAAAAAATACAAATATGTGGAGGTTAAACAATCTGCTACTAAAGAATGACCGGGTCAAAGAAGAAATAAAGAAGAGATCAAGAGATACATAGAAACAAACACAAATTAAAGTGTAACATAAACACATTTGGGACACAGCAAAAACTGGAATAAGAGGAAAGTTCATATCATTACAGGCCTTTTCAAGAAACAAGAAAAATCCCAAATGACCTAAATAACCTATTGCTGCCTAAATACAACAGAAAGAAGACACTAAATTAAAAATTGGAAAATAATTAAATGAAATTAAGAACAAAAGAATAATAAAAAATAATGCCACAAAGAGCTAATCTTTTAGAAGATTAATAGAATTAGCAAAACCCTTACTAGAGTCACCAAGGAAATAAGAGAAAAGACACAAATAAACAAAATCAGAATGAAAGAAGTATGACAGGTATTACTGATATACAAAGGATCATCCAAGAATGCTATAAAAATTATATGACATCAAATTTAATAACCTAGGATTAATTGGCCAGTTCTTAGAAATATACGACCTTCTTAGACTTAATCACAAAAAAAACCTGGAAAATTTAAATATAAAAATCAACAATAAAAAATTGAAAGTCATCAAAAAATTTCTCCAAAGTAAAAATCCAGGTCAAATGGTTTCACTAGCAAATTCTATTAAATATTCAAAGATTATTCAACACCAGTTCTGCTCAAACCTTTCCAAAAATTGAGAGGAGACAATGCTTCCAAACTTATTTATGAGGTCAACATTACATTGATACCAAAATCTGGTAAAGATCACACACACACACACACACACACACACACGCATGCACATGCACATATATATACACCCACAGAAGAAAATTATAGAGCACCATCTTTAATGAATACAGATCTCAAAATTTTAAGCAATGTACTAAGAAATTCAAGACAATAACATTAAAATTTTATACATCATGATCAAGTGAGGTTCATTCCAGAGACACAAGGATGATTCAAGGTATGTAAATCAATTAATGCAACATACCACAAGAAAATAAAGAATAAGAATTATATGAGCATATCAATACGTGCGGAAAAAACATGTGGCAAGATACAGAATCCTTTCATTATTAAACAGTTAATAAATGAATATAGAAAAAAGTACCTTGATCTAATAAAGACCATATACGACAAACCCTCATCTAATATCATATTTAATGGTAAAAAATAAAAAGCTTTTTCTCTAAGATCAGGAACAAGACAAAGTTGTCCCCTCTCACCACTCTTCTTCAACACAGGGTTGGAAGTTCTAGCTAGAGCAATAAAGCAAGAGAAAAAAAAAAAGCTTCCAAATTGATAATGAAAAAGTCAAATTGTCACTTTTGGCAGATGACATGATTCTTTATGCAGAAAACCCTAAAGACTCCCCCCGCCACACACAAAAAAACTATTAGATATAATAAACAAATATGATAAAGTTGCAGGTTACAATATTAACATACAGAAATACATAGATTTCCTTTACAGTAAAAATCAAATTTAAAAAAAAAATCAAAAATATTTTTTGAAACTGCAACAAAAAATAAAATATTTAAAAATAAACTTAATGAAGCATGGGAAGAACTACACACTGAAAACTATAAGACATTATTAAAAGAAATTGAATAAGACGTAAAGAAATGGAAAGATATTCTGATTGGAAACAGTAACATAGTTGCAATGGCTATTCTACCCCAAACAATATATAGGTTAATGCAATCCTCATTGAAGTCCAAATATCATTTTTTAAAAGAAATACAACAAAAATAATCAGATTATATGGACCTTGATCTTACAGAAAATATTTTGAATTTAACCTCAAAGACAAGGGAAGTAAAAGCAAAAATAAATAAATGGAACTATATAAACTAAAAACCTTCTGCATAGCAAAAACAAATCAATAAAACAAAAAGGCAACCAATGAATGGTAGAAGATATTTACAAACAACAATTTCGATAAGTGGTTAATATCTAAATTATACAAAGAACTCTCACACAACTCAATAACAAAGTAAACAATCTTATTAAAAAATGGGCAGAGGACCTGAATAGACAATTTTCCCAAGAAGACATACGAAATTACTATCATCAACAAGACAATGAATAACAGATGTTGGACAGGTTGTGGGACAAAGAAGTTCATATACACTGCTGGCGAAAATGCAAAATTGGTACGATCATATGGAAAACAATATGGAGGTTCCTCACATGATTAAGAATAGAATTACCGTATGACTCAGCAATCTCTCTTTTGGGTGTTTACTCAAAAAAATTGAAAACTTTTATCCATAAAGATATATGTACCCCAATGTTCATTGCAGCATTATTAATGGTGCCCAAGGTATGGAAACAACCAAGTGCCCTTTATAAGTGATGAGATAAAGAAGATGTGGTACATATATACAATGGACTATTACTCAGCCATAAGAAAAGATAAAATACTGCCATTTGTGTCTACATAGATAGACCTTGAGATTATCTTGCTAAGCAAAATAAGTCAGACAGAAAAATTTTGAGAACCATAGGACTTCAATCATATATGGAATATAAAACTGAAATCAACAAATGAACAAGAAAACAAACAAATCTCACAGACACAGAAACCAGTTAAGTCATTACCAAAGGTAAAAGGTGAAGGGAAAGGTAGTTAGGGTAAAGGAGTCAAATATATAATAATGGAAGAAAATTTAACTTTGGGTGGTAAAGAAACAATGTAATATACATATGATGTATTTTCAACTATACACTTGAAACCTTCATAACTTTATTAACCAATATCATGCCAATAAATTTGTAATAAGAATAAAAAAATAAAAATATTTTTTGAAAAAAAGACTGCTGAAAGAAAGAACTTTACAGCCAGGGATTCTATATCTGGCAAGGTTATCATTGAGAAATGAAGGAGTGATAAAAAGTTTCCCTGACAATAATACACTAAATATTTTCACTACCATTAAACTGGCCTTACAAGAAACATTATAGAGTCTTCTTATTCAGAAAGAAAAATGGCCATAACAATTGATAAGAAAATACAGGAAAGAAAAATAATCTCACTAGTAAAAGCAAATATTACAATCACAGTGAATCAATCACTTAAAAAGCTAATATGAGGATTAAAAAATAATAGTAGCAAAATTAACTATAAGTACAATAAATAATCAAGGGATACACATTACAAACAAGGTAAAACATTCTGTTAAAAACATAAAGAGTGGAGGGAGGAGTAAAATGTAATGGTTTTAGAATGTGTGTAAACTTAAATGCTTGACAGCTTGAAATAGACTAATATAGATATAGATAAATACATATAAGCCTCGTGGTAACCATATGTCAAAACCATACAAGATTTACACAAAAAAAAAATGAAGAGAAATAATCCAATAAAACCTTTTAAAAATCCAACAAATCAAAGGGAACATATTAAGAGGAGAAGGTGGGAAAGAGAAAATAGCCAAAAAACAATTAACAAAAAGGCAATATGCACATATCTATCAATAATTATTTAAGTGTGAATGTATTAAATGCTTCAATAAAAAGACATAAGGTGGCTGAAGAGAAAAAAATGGTGTAAATGATAGAGGCTCTGTTCATTCTTCTGGCGACCAAATCAAAATTGTGACGGAAACAAGGAGCGGCAGTAAGGAAAGATCGCCTGGGATCTAGGGAAACAAGTCATACATGCAACGAAGGAAAAGTCCAAGAAAACACCTTGCAGTGGCAGAGGTAAGATGAGGCGAGGACACAGGTCTGCCAGGTCATAAGCAGCTGAGACTGCAGCAGCGACAGAAACCTCTTAAAGGGCTGTGTCCTTGAGTGGATTTTCATGGTGACAGATCTGCTTGCTCTGAGCACCAGTGTCAATTTGGCTGCACGCAGGGGGCACCAGGGACTTAAAGGGAGACATTGTAGGAGTGAGGGCCAAGGCAAGACTCGCTGCGTACAGAAGTACTAGCTGTATCCATTGTATCTTATTGAGTCCTCCCCCACTACCAGTGAGCCAGGCACAAAGCTTCCATAGCTATGATGTCATCAAAATGTATAACAAAGGTCATTCCACCTAGAGGATTCCCTGAAACCTCACCTCCCCCTCATGGCTCCACCCAAGCCACAACCAGGTATAGCCTCAGCGATTCAGGTGCTCCTTGCTGAGCAGTGCCTAGACTCACACTGGAGAGAGCTGGCCTCGGTTTTGGTATGGCCACTTGAGGCAACTATAAGCACAGCATCTGTGGATTGCTTGCTGAATCTTAACAGGTGGCCCTGGAGGGGTAGAAGCTTGGCTAAGTTTGGCCTTCAGCTGAACTCTCAGGACTTGCCACTGGACATCTACCTTCACAAATCCACACTAATATATAGGGAGACTTAGGAACTTTGCTTAATTCATAGAAACAGACATGGAAAGCAGCCAATGGGAAGACAAAGAAACAGAAACCATATGAGAGAACAGAACAGAGATCCAGATATAATGGAGTCAAGTAATCTAACAGATGCAGAGTTCAAAACACTGGTTATAAAGATGCTCAATGAACTTTTGGGAAGTAGATAAATTCAGTGAGAACTTCAACAAAGAGATAAAAAACATAAAAAGGAAATGGAAATTATAAAAGGGAACCAGTCTGAAATGAAGAACACATTATCTGAGATGAGAAGTATATTAAATGGAATAAACAAAAAAAAAAAGTGAATAAAGAGAGAATCAATGCCCTATCTAGAGGACAGGAAAGCAATCAAGGACACTAATCAGAATGGCAAGAGAAAATGCCAAGACTATAAAAATAATTTAAGGAATATGGGACACTATTAAGGCTCCAAATATTCATCTGATCAGGCGTAACTGAAGAAAATCAAGATGTTGAACAGCTGTTTGAAGAAATAATAATGGAAAACTTCCCTAACCTGGTGAAGGAAATGGACATAAAACCCCAGGAAGCTCAGAGAATTCCAAAAATCAGGGATCCAAAGAGGCCCACACCAAGACACATCATAATTAAAATGCCAAAGGTTAAATACAAAGAAAGAATATTAAAAGCAGCAAGAGAAAAACAATAATTACTATAAGGAAACACCCATAAGACTGGCAGCTGATTTCTCAAAAGAAACTATGCAGGACAGAAGGCTTGGCAAAAAATATTCAACAGGATGAAGACCCAGGATATACAACCAAGAATAATTTATCCAGCAAAGCTATCATTTAGAGTTGAAGGACAGATAAAGAGCTTCCCAGACAAAAATAAGCTAAAGGAATTTATCACACCAAGCCAGTATATTACAGGAAATGTTGGAGGACTTCTTTAAGAAGAAAAACATGTATCAAAAACAGGAATAAAGAATGGTAACAACTACATTCCTATCAATAAGTACCTTAAATGGAAAAGAATTAAGTGCTCCAACCAAAAGATAGAGTGGCTGAAAGGATAAGAAAACAAGACCCCTACATATGAAAAGGAAGATGAAAAAAGATATTGCTTTGATGGACCTAGAAGGTATTTAAGTCAGACAGAGAAAGATAAACACTATATGATTTCACTTATATGAGGAATCTAAGGAATAAAAAAAAAACTAATCAAAAAACAGACTCACAAATGTAGTGGAAAATTTGGTGTCATACAGAGGGGAGGGGTTGGAGGGCTGGGACAAATGGGGTGAAGGGTTAAAGAAGGCCAAAATTAGTAGCTGATGGATGGTCACAGGGTTGGGGAGCACGACATAAGAAAAGCAGTTAGCATTTATACGTTGGCTACGTGGAGGGTCAGGGGAGGGAGGGTGACTTGGGGGGATTGTTTTTACAAACTATTTAAATGTCTAACCAATGTACTGTGATACTTGAAACTAAGTAAAGTAAATAATTAAAAAAAAAAGACTTATGATGGCAGAATAGATAAAATAAATATATGACTCATCTATATGCTCCTTAGAAGAGGCTCAATTTAGATCAAAATACACACAGACTGCAAGAGAAGGGATGGAAAAAAAAGCTATTTCACGAAAATAGTAATGAAAAAAGCTTAAGTAGCAATAATCATATCATACAAATATACTTAAAAACAGAGAATATAAAAGATCTAAAAATGATATTAGATAATTTTAAAGGGGTAAATCAAAGGAAAAAATGAACAATTATAGATATCTATTGTGCTTAATGTTTTAAGTGATATTAATAGATTTAAAGACAGAAAATTAACAGAAATACTATATAGTTGAAGACTTTAATACTTAATTTACCTAAAAGGATAGAAAATTAATAAGAAAATAATGACTAAATGCCACATTAGACCAGTTTCACTTAATAGACATTTATAGAGTATTTAATCCAAAAACTTCAGATTAAACTTTTTTTTTCTCAAATGCACATGGACCATTTCCAGAATAGATCACATATTAGGCCACAAAACAAACCTCAATAAATTTAAGAAATTTGAAATTATATCAGGTATATTTTCTGATGATAATAACATGAAATTAGAAATCAATAAAGAAGAAAACTGAAAAAAAAAGAAACCCTCGAATACATGGAGATTAAACAACATGCCAGTAGATCAAAAGGAAATTAAACAGGAAAAAAACTATCTTGAGATAAATGAAAATAAAAATGCAACATTGCAACATTTATGGGATGTAGTAACAGAATTTTATAGTTATATAGGTCAACCTCAGAAGGAGGGAAAAATTCAAATAATCTACATTTCCACCTACAACATCTAGAAAAAAAAGAACAAATAAAACCCAAAGGAAGTAGAAAGAAGAAAATAATGAGTTTGAGTAGAATATACAAAAATTAAAAAACAGAAAAAATCAAGGAAACAAACAGCTTGTTCTTTAAAAGGATAAATGAAATTGGAAAGTGTCTAGCAAGATAGAAATACAAAAGATCATTAAAGGATAAGATGAACAATTATATGACAACAAATTGGACAATCTAAAAGAAAGAGATAAAATTTCTAGAAGCATACAACCCTTCCAAGACTAATCAGGAAGAAACAGAATTTGATTCAGACCAATTGCTAGCAATAAAATCATAGCAGTAATAATAAAAAAAAATCACAGCAAACAAAAGCTCAAGGCCAGATTGCTTTATAGGTTAATTCGACCAAAACATTTAAAAAATAATTATTACCTATTCTCAAATTCTTCCAAAATTTTTTCAAAAGTAATGCTTCCAAAGTCATTCTACAAGGCCAGCATTACCTTGATGTTAAAAAAACAGACAATAACTCTACAAAAAAAAAAAAAAAACCCAAAACAAAAAAACAAACAACAACAACAAAACAAAAAACAAACAAAACAAAACAAAAAAACAGAATTACAGGTCAAATCCCTGATGAACACAAATGATAAAATTCTCAACAAAATACTAGCAAACCAAATTCAACAATACATTAAAAGGATTATGCACCATACCCAAGTGATATTTATCCCAGGGGTGACTAGGTAATTCAACAATTGTAAAACAAATATTATTTATCACATCAAAAAAAAAACACACCAAGAATATAAATTATATAATTTTCTCAATATATGCAGAAAAAACATTTGACAAAATTCAACATTAATTTATGATAAAAAAAATAACTCTCAACAAAGTACATATTGAACATATCTCAAATTGATAAAGGCTATATATAAAAAAACCATAGCCAGCATCATACTCATTGATGAAATACTGAAAGCTTTTCCTCCACGACTAGCAACAAACAAGGATGCTCACTTTCACTGCTATTACCCAATATAGTATTGGCAATTCCAGCCACAGCAATTGGACAAGAATAATAAATAAAAGGCATCCAAATTGAAAAGAAAGCAGTAAAGCCAGCACTATTTGCAGATGGCATGATACTATATAGAGAACACCCTAAAGAATTCACCAAAAAATAATAGAATTAGTAAAATAATTCAGTAAAGCAGCAGAATACCAAATTAATATACAGAAATCTGTCACATTCTTATATACTACACATAAAAAGGGAAAAAAATTAAAATCCACTTTACAATTAAATCGAAAATAAGAAAATACCAAGGAATAAATTTAACAAAGAAAGTGAAATTCATGTACTCTGAAAACTATAAGACATTAAAAAAAAAGTTGAAGAGAATCCAAATAAATTAAAGGATATACCATACTCATGGATTTAAAAAATTAATATTATTAAAATGACCATATTGCTACAAGAAAGCTACAGATTAAATGTAATCTTATAATACCATAATACCAATGTAATTTTTTTTTCAGAACTGGAACAAATAATTCTAAAATTGGTATGGAAAAACAAAACACTATAAATAGCGAAAACGATCTTGAGAAATAAAAGCAAAGTTGGAGGTATCATTCTTTCTGATTTCAAAACTATACTGAAAACCTATAATAATCAAAACAGTATGATACAGTCACAAAAATAGATACATAGAAAGCCCAGAAATAAATCCTTGATTTATTGCCAATTAATCTACAGCAAAGGAGGTAAGAATATACAATGAATAAATTAATCTCCTCAAGAAATGGTGTTGAGAAAACTAGACAAATACATACAAAAAATTAAACTGGACTACTTTTATACCATATACAAAAATAAACTCAAAATGGATTAAATATTCAAATGTAAGCCCCCAAAACTTAAAATTCCTTAAGGTAGTGAATTTTTTGACATTAGTCTGAGTAATATCTTTTTGAATAAAAAAGATATTTTCAAGCAAGAAAAAGAAAAGCAAAAATAAACAAATGGAGTTTCATCAAAATAAAAAGCTTCTGTACAGCAAAGGAAACCAACAACAAAATAAAAGACAACCTACTGAATGGAAAGACATATTATCAAATGAGATATCCAATAAGAAGTTGATATCCAAAATATATAAGAAATCCATACAACTCAATAAAAAATAAATAGTCTGATAAAAAAAAGGTAAAGGACATGAAAAGGTATTTTCCCAAACAGACATACAATTGGCTGATGGACATATAAAAAGATGATGAACATGATTAACCACTAGTGAAATGCAAATCAAAATCACAATGACCTATGACCTCACTCTAGTCAAAATGGCTCTTCTAAAAAAGTCAATAAATTACATGTGTTGATAAGGATATTGATAAAAAGGAATTTTTGTTCACTGTTGGTGGGACTGCAAATTGATGAAGACACTATAAAAAAAAAAAACAGTATGGCGTTTCCTCAAAAAACTTAAAATACATCTACCATATGACCCAGAAATTCCACTTCAGAGTATTTATCCAAAGGAAGTGAAAACACTAATACAAAAAGATATGTATATGTTAACGACAGCATTATTTGCAATAGCAAAGATATAGAAGCAACCCAGATGTCTGTAGACAGATGAATAACCTAGGTGTTTCTCTCTCTCTTCTCTCTCTCTTCTCTCTCTCTCTCTCTCTACACACACACACACACACACACACACACGTATACACAATGGAATGCTTTTGTTTTTTAATTAATTTTTAAATTTTTTTCAATTATAGTTGGCATGTAATATTTTATTAGTTTTAGATGTACAACATAGTGATCAGACATTTATATAACTTATGAAGTGCTCACCCTGACAAATCTAATCTGAAACTATGCAGAGTTATTAAAATATTATTGACTATATTCCTTATGCTATAATTTATATCCCCATGACTATTTTAAAACTACCAAATGTATTTCTTAATCCTTTCCTCTCTTTCACTCACCTCTAAATCCCCTCCCTTCTGGCAACCTTCAAAATGTTCTCTGTAACTATGAATGTGTTTCTGTTTTGTTTATTGTATTCTTTGGATTTCATTAACCAATGTCACTGTCAATTAAATTAATTAATTAATTTTAAAAAAAGAAAAGGCAGCTATCTGCAAGTCATGGAAAGGCCACAGAAAAACCAAACCTGCTGACACTTGATATTGGTCTTGTAGACACCAAAACTATGAGAAAATAAATTACTATTGTTTAAACCAAAAAAAAAAAAAGATTCCATGTTTAAGTGAAATCATATGTCATTTGTGTTTGCCTGACTTACTCCAGTCAGCACAATACTCTCCAGTCAACACAATACATACATGTTGTAGATGGCAAGATTTCATTCTTTCATTTATTTATTTTTATGGCTGAGCAATTGTAATATTCCCTTACATATGTATACCACTCTTCTTTATTCATGAATCTGTTGATGGACTCCCAGGTTGCCTCCATATCTTGGCTATTGTAAATAATGTTTCAATGAATATATAGATACACATGTCTCTTCAAAGTAGTATTTCGGGTTTCTTTGCATACATATCTAGAAGTGGGATAACTGAGTCCTTCTTTGTTTCTTGTTATAGGTTTTGTTTTAAAGTCTATTTTGTTTGGTATAAGTATTACCTCAGATTTTTTTCTCCATTTTCATGGAATATTTTTTTTCCATCTCTTTACTTTCAGTCTCTGTGTGTCTTTACATCTGAAGTGAGTCTCTTGTAGGCAGCATATATAACCGTCTTATTTTCTTATGAATTCAGTCACCCTATCTTTTGATTGGAGAAATTAACTCATTTTCATTTGAAGTACTTGTTGATAGATATGTAGTTATTGCCATTTTATTATTCATATTTTTGATACATATGTTTTCTTCTTCTTAAAAAAGTTTCTCCAACATTTCTTTAATACTGTCTTGGTGGTGATAAACCCCTTTAGATTTTGCTTGTCTGGGAAGGTCTTTATCTGTCCTTTGATTCTAAATGATAGCTTTATTGGGTAGAGTAATCTTGGTTCTAGGTCCTTGCTTTTCATCAATTGAATATTTTGTGCCATTCCCTTCTGGCCTGCAAAGTTTCTGTTGAGAAATCAACTAATAGTTTTATGGGAGCTCCTTTGTAGGTAAGTAACTGCTTTTTTATTGCTGATTTTAAGATTCTCTCTTTGTTTTTAATCTTTGGAATTTTAATTATGATGTGTCACAGCGTGGCCCTCTTTGAGTTCATCTTGTTTGGGACTCTCCAAGCTTCCTGGGATTGTATGTCTATTTCTTTCATCAGGTTAAAAAATTTTTTTCTGTCATTATTTCTTCAAATAAGTTTTCAATATTTTGCTCTCCCTCTTCTTCTGGTATCCCTATGATACAAATATTTTGCACTTGATTGTTCCAGAGGCACCTTAAACTATTCTTTTTCTTTTCTTTTTTTTAAAATTCTTCTTGCTTGTTGCTATTATGATTGGGTGTTTTCTGCTACCTTCTAAATTTCTGTTATCTTCTAAATTGCTTATTTAATTCTCTACTTCATCTAATCTCTTGATTCCTTCTAAGTTATTCTTCATTTCAGCTATTGTATTTGTTATTTCTGTCTGTTTTTTTGTTTTGTTTTCTATCTTCATTTTTATGTTTTTTAAAAAAATCTTTTTGTTAAACTTCTCACTGAGTTCATCTACTCTTCCCCAAATTTCTTTGAGAATCCAGTGTTTTGAACTCTACATCTAGTAGATTATTTGTCTTCATTTTTTGAGTTCTTTTTCTGGAGCTATGTTCTGTTCTTTCACGTGGGACTTGTTTTTGTTTTTTGTTTTTCTCCACATTTTGGTTGCCTCCCTGTATTTGTTTCTATGCACTAGGTAAGACTCCTAAGTCTCCTAGTCTTAATAGAGTGGACTTATGTAGTAAGTGTGCTGTGGGGCTCAGTGGCACAGTCTCCCTTGTCTCCTGAAGGAAGTGCTCTAGCTATGACCCTTGTCTGGGTTCTGTGTGCTCTCCTGTTGTAGTTGTGCCTTGGTTACTATTTGGATGTACTAACCAAGGCAAATCAAAGTACAACTAAGGAATTGACCCTTAGGCTGATTGGTTGTGAGGATTGGCCAGTGAGAGGCCAACGCTATGAAGCAGGACTCACATTAGCAGGACTCTGGTGCCTGCTCAGTTTGTCTTTTGTGTGTGTTTTCCTTAGATGGAGCCCTAGGTGGGGCTTTGGCTCTGGCTGTGGTTAAAGAAGGCCATTGGGTGTGGTGGCCCACATGCCTTCTAGGAGGGGCCCATTTACACGCCAAGTTAAGCCGCAGCCTGTGCACTTCCTGGGCCACCTGGAAAGACTCACCAAGCAATCTGCAGATGGTTGCCACTTGTGCTGGCCTTAGAGGTGCCTCAAGAGGCCAAGCCAGGGAGAAAAGCTAGCTGCTGCTAGTGTGGGCTTGGGGCTATTCAGTAAAAGGTATAGGGCATGCCAAGGTTAAATGCTGCTCCTTTAGCTTTTGTGAGCCTTTGATAGATTTTAGAAAAGTCCACAGCATGAGTTAAGACAGGTCATTTGTATGAGAAATACCACTGGAGACAATTTGAACACACAAGTTGGGAGGGGTGAGGTCTCGAGAATTACTCATAAGTTGGAAGGAGTGGAGTCTCAGAGAATGACCTGTGCTATCCAAGTTAATGGAGACTGAGATATGATGGCCACTTGCATCTGCACACTGGGAGTGGGGAGAGCTCAACTAAGAAACAATAGATCTTGCCAGCACTTCTGTCTAAGAAAAAGCCACCCCTCCAGTTCTCACCCTGTAGACCTACAACTCAATTCCTCCCCGTATGTCCCTGGCACTCTTTGAGCAACCACTTCGGCACTAGAGCTAAGAGTGAGAGAGTTCATCACTGAGGAAGTTTATGTGTGGGCCTTTTATGAAGAATGTTTGTGACTCCTACAGCCCTCTGAGTCACTCAGCCACCATCCCCACTTGTTTTCCCAGGCAGAGATTGTGGGGACTTTTCTTTGCACTAGAAACCTGTGTTTGGGAACCCAGTTGGGGCTGAGACCCTCACCCCTCCGGAGTACCTCTACAGTCAAAGCCACATGCAGTTGAGCGAAGGGCTCATGTCATGTCTCTGCCCTTCCTACCAGTCTTGAGTTTGCCTCTTCTGTATGTCCCCGTTGTAGGACTTCTGCTCAGCCAGACCTCAGGTGACTTCCAATGATGGTTACTCTGTAGTTTTGTTGTAATTCTGATGTGGTCATGAGAGGAGGTAAGCACAGCTTCTGCCTTCCATGCCATCTTAAACAAAAGTCGCCCACAATGAAATGTTGTTCAGCAATAAGAAAAAAAACAACATCTCACCATTTGTAACAAAATGAGTGAACCTAGAGGGTATTATACTAAGTGATATAAGTTAGACAAAGAAGGACAAATACTGCACATCTTCACTTATATGTGGAATCTAAAAAAAGAAAGAAAAAGAAACAAAGAAAGAAAAAAAATAGGCTCATACAAACAGAAATCTAATGGATGACTACCAGAGGGGAGGAGGATGAAGGAATGAGTGAAAAAGTAATGAGAAATATGTGAAATAATACTGTGATAAGTTTGTACTGTGACAGATGGTTACTAAAATTAGTGGAGTGATCTCATATATCATAAGTTAAAACTGTGAAATCACTATATTGTATAGCTGAAACTAACATAACTAAATAATATCGTATACCAGCTATACTTAAATTATATATCTATATCTATATATCTATATCTATATATGTATATATAAATATATAATATAAATATATAAATATATATAATGGAATATATATAAATACATATTATATATAAATTTATATAGATATAGATATAGATATATAGATATGTATAGATATAGACATATATGTGTGTGTGTGTGTGTGTGCGTGCGTGCGTGAAGTTGGGTGTCAAATCCCTAGAAGTCAAAAATTAATAAATAAATTAATATATGAAATAAAATATGTATGAAACTTATACAACTAATATCAAAAATAATCTGATTAAAAATGGAAAGAAGATCTGAATAGACATTTTCCAAAGAAAACGTACAAATGGCCAGCAGGTACAAGAAAAATAGCTCAACCTCATCAATTATCAGGGAAATGCAGAATATACCACAAAAAGGTATTACCTCACACCTATTGGGATGGTTATCATAAAAAAATCAAAGGAAAAAATAAGGGTTAGCAAGGATGTAGAGTAAAAGAAACCTCGTTATTGTTGTTAGGAATGTATATTGGTACAACTACTATGGAAAAAAGTATGGAGGTTCCCCGAAAAATTAAAAACAGACCCACAATATGGTCTAGTAATTCCACCTCCTAGTGTATTTCCAATAGAATTGAAAACAAGGTCTCAAAAAGATATCTACACTATCATATTTACTGCAGTGTTGTTCACAGTACCCAAGGAATCAGTGCAACTTAAGTGTTCATCTGTGAATAAAGGTATAAAGAAGATTATAATACATACATACGTATATAATATATATTAATTTGAGAAAGATGGACATTCTACCATTTGTGACAGTATGAATAGACCTCAAGGGCATTATGCTAAGCAAATTTAGTCAGAGAACAAAAAATATGATATGATACCACTTACATGTGGTATCTAAAATTGTCAAATTTATTGAAACAGAGTAGAATGGTGGTTTCCAGGGAATGGAGGTTGAAGTAATTGGAATGTTTATCAAAGGGTACAAACTTCTAGTTATAAAACGAATAAATTCTGAGGATCTAATTTATAGCATTGTGACTATAGTTGACAATGCTATATTACTTATTAGGAAGTTGTTAAGAGAGTGGGTTTTAAATATTCTCACCATTCGCCCCCAAAAGTGATAATTATGTGAGGTAATGATGTTAACTACTTCTACTGTGGTCAACATTTCCCAATATATGTGTTTCAAATAATTTCATTATACATCTTAAACTTACATAAAGTTTTATGTCAATATATTTCTATGAAGCTGGAAAAACAAGAAATAATCTATCATATAACAAAAAGAACATTGAGAAACATTAAATACACTTTACTTAGTGAAATAATCCAGTCTCAAAAAGCTACACAATGTATGAATCTAATTTTAAGACATTCTAGAAAAAGGCAAAACTGTCTAGACAGTAAACCGAATTAGTGTTTTACTGGGGCTTAAGTATGAGAGTCCTGAATAGGTGGAACATAGGACAATTTTAAGTCAGTGATATTCTCTATGATATTGTAACGGTAGATACATGACATTGTTCAATTATAAAGATCAATAGACTGTATACCACAGAGAGGGAATCCTAATATAAACTTTGGACATTAGTTAATAATGTATCAATATTGCTTCATCAATTCTAACAAATGTTCCATCCTAATGCAAAATATTAATGAAGGGAAAACTGTGGGGGAGGAGGGTGTATGAGGACTTCTTGTGCTTTCTGTTCTATTTTTTTGTAATCATAAACCTTCTTTAAAAATAAGTTTTAATGAAACAAGGGTAAAATGTAAGTTTATAATGTAAGTTTAGATCAAATTACATAAATGACAATGTGATATTAATGAAACTAAATAGAGACAAGTAATAGAGAAAGAAAAAAAAAACAGGAGAAATCTGTTTCTGGAGAATTAAAAAGTAATTAATACTTTTATGATTGAATAAAAATTTGCAAATTAACCAGTCTAGCTTTACCACTAACCTTTTTGGACAGGTGATCTACTTTCCAGGTTGATGATCCATATTTATTTTGTTTCTTTATTCCCTTGTATTTCTTTATTTCTGCAATGCAATGATCGCATAGAATATTTCCTATTCTTAAACAGATATTTTTTGAGTACCTACTCATATTACAGGCCCTATTCTTGATGCTTGAAATAGATCAGTGCACAAAACACATTACAAGCTCTGCTCTCATAGAGTTTTTTTTTTTTACTCCTAATTAGACAAGGACAAACTTGGTCTGACTAATTTGCTTTTATGAAATAAACTTTTATGTTCACTGAAATAAATAATCACCTAAATTACTGAGAGTTCAAGTAAGTTTTTCCATTATTATGCTGAATGAGTTAAAAACTTAAACTTTTTAAAATTTATTTATTTTAATCAGTTTCAAATATACAACACATTGGTTAAACATATAAATAGTTTATAAAACGATCCCCCCAATTGCTCCCCCTCCCTGGGCCCTCCACCTATCCAACATATTAATGCTAACTGCATTCCCTATGCCATACTCCCCATCCCTGTGACCATCTATCAACTACTAATTTGTACTTCTTTAACCTTTCACCACATTCTCACAGCCCCTCCACCCTCTCCCCTCTTTAAAAATTAATTTTTTTAATATATAGTCTAGCTACACCTGAGTTCAGACTTTCCTGAAATTGTCAATTAGCCAATACAATCTGATTGGAAATTATTCTGTACCATTTTTCAGAACAGACAGAATTCTCTTGCTGTGACCTGGATCTAAGAGAGTGTCCAGCTATTTCAAATGTCTTTAAGATTGATATTTTCCATTTGATATTTTCCATTTAATTACTTAAACTCTAAACGCTTGATTGATATTTTCCATTTAATTACTTAAACTCTAAACGCTTCGAAGGTAGGGAATTTACCCTTCTCGTCTTACCAATCTGAGATGTACCACAATGTCTCATATTTAGCAAGCATTCAGTAAGTGTTTATTGGCTTAAATAATTATGGCCTCCTAAATATTTATCTTATTTTTTCCTTCTAAGGTGGTAGAGATAAGTCAGGTAATCATGAATATATATAATTTTGACGTATAGGAAAATGTTTATTCTACTTAGAGAATGTCCTGTTTGTAAATTTATGTAAGCCTAGACACAGATTAAGAGGTTAAAGACATTCATATTTCATAAATGAAGATTTTACTAAAATATTAAAATAATACACCAATTTGAGTTAGAGCAGTATGCCAAAAGAAAGAGGAGGAGATTATAAATCATAAAAAAAAAATGAATCTTAGCATTTAGGAAGGTTGTAGCCTTGAAAATGTCTATCATTATGTACATAGGATGTGTTTTTCTGCATAAACTTGTGTAAGAACCTGTAGCTGCACATTCTTCTGCATTAAGATCTTTTGATGTGAAGACTTATAATTTCATGATCACTCATTTAAATACATTAGTATCAGGAAGAGAATAATTTAGTAACCATTGTCATGTAATATATTTTTTCACTCTTCTTAAATAAGCATGTATTATCTTTTTTGGTAAAAATATTAAAGCTATTTTTTAAAAAATGAATTCTCCACAAACTAAGAAAAGTATCAATTACTCTGATGTCAACTTCCAAAGAGTGACTGCCACATAGTACATTTATTCTATACATCAAGCTGAAGTATCTTTTTACTATAATAGATAACTTTGATCTACTTCTTTTTCAATTGTTCTAAGTGTTATCTTTTGTCTCCTCATTTTTGGATAAATTTTTATTTCTGTGCTAGATCTACTTTTGCAGGAAATATTTAAAGCAATGAAGAGCAAGGACCTCCAACCAAGACTATTCTAATCAGAAAAACTATAACTTAGAATTAAAGGCCAGATAAAGAGCTTCCACAACAAGAAAAAGCTACAAATGTTTATTACCACCAACCAGTATTACAAGAAATATTAAAGAGATTTATTGAAGAGGAAAAAAATAATTTCAAGAATATAAATAAAATAGCAATAAATACATACCTATAAATGATTATTTTAAATGTAAATAAATTATATTCTCCAATCAAAACATATAGGGTGGCTGAATGGATAAGAAATCAAAGTCATACATATGTTGCCTACAAGAGATTCACTTCAGACTGAAAGACACATCCAGACTGAAAGTAAAAGGATGAAGCAAAGATATTTTATGAAAATGGAAATGAAAAAAAGCATGGTCACAGTACTAATACCAGACAAAATATACTTTCTAGCAAAGTCTATAACAAGAGACAAAGAAGAATCCAGTAATTCTACTTACGGGTATGTATCCAAAAAAACCCAAAACACTAATTTAAAAAGATATATTCATCCATATGTTCATGGCAGCATTTTTTACAATAGCAAAGATATAAGAGTAACTTAAGTGTCAATCAACATATGAGTGAATAAAGAAGTAGTACATATATACAATGGAATATTACTCAGCCAGAACAACGAATGAAAATCTTTTTATCTGTAACACTGATGAACCCAGAGGGTATTATGCTGAGTGAAATAAGTCAGACACAGAAAGACAAATAACATGTGATCTCACTTATTTGTGGAATCTAAAGAACAAAATAAAGAAACACACAAAACAGAAACAAATTCATAGATACAGAGAACATATTGATGGTTGCTAGATGGGAGAGGAGTTTAGGTGGATAGATGAAAAAGAAGAAGGGATTAAAAATAAGAATTGGTAGTTATAAAATAGTCATGGAGATGTAAAGTCATAGAAAATGTAGTCATTATTGTGATAACTATGTGTGGTGTCAGGTACTTTAGCAGTGACTAATTTGTAAGCTATATAAATGTCTAATCACTATGTTGTATCTGAAAATAATATTATATGTCAAGCATAATTGAAAAATAAAAATAAATAAAAAGGAATAATATTTTGCACATCTCTTATTTCACCTAGTCAGTTAAATTCAACTAATGTTTCTTATAAGAAATTGTGTGTGTGTGTATATACTTTTATAATCTTTAAATCTAATAAGAGAGATGAAGCAGAAATGACAGAACAATGTAGAAGACAGTTTCTCCCTTTTTGTTCTACTCTTCTCCTCCTATTAGTAATCATCACATGTGTACCAGACTGCACCAATCAGCTTTCGTGTGTGTGTGCTTGCGTGTGTGTGTGCGTGTGCGTGTGCGTGTGTGTGTGTGTTTGTGTGTGTACCAACTCTGGCTTTCCTAAGTAGAAGAGGAATTTATTGAAATTATATTGGATAACTCACAGAATCCATGAAAACCCTAGGTAACTAGATTAGAGAAAATGCAAGAAACCAGAAGTGGTTTAAGTAACAGAAAGCCCAGCGAAAGTCATACTATAAGGAATAGTTTCTTTGGGAGAGATTATCAACTGTATTGCTGTTGGAGGAACTCTTGCAGCTGCTGCTGCCAACAGACTCTTTGAAGCTGAACCATCATAGCAGCTTCAAATTTTATATATATATATATATATATATATATATATATATATATATATATATATAAAACTATATAATTATATTATATATAACATATATATTATATATAAATTTTATTTAACCCCCTCCTAGGATTCAAACGCAGAAAGGAAAATGTCCAGTTGTCTCAATCTAGGACAGGTACATGTACACTGTCTTTCAGTGGATGAGAAGAGGGATCTATAGCAACTCTTTACAAATTAGACGTTATAATTATACAAATTTGGTTCCTGATTTCAAGGAGTTAACAGTCTATTGTGGGAGAGAGTTATGTATATATCCATCTATAATACAGTGGGGTAGGAGTTAACAAAGCACAGAGTCAGAAGCAGTTAATTCAGTGGGGTGGGAGAGGAAGAGTGGGAGATCTTGTACGGAAGACATTACTGTTAAACTGTCTTAAATGTTTAGAACACATCAAGTTTAGACTAGTGAAACAAACTTTCAAAACAGCAAGAACAACTTATACAAAATCTTAAAGGGTGAAAAGAGCATTGCGTATCCTAGCCACCTAGTGTGCCCTGGTGAGGTGGCATAGGTTTATGAGATAAAGTAGGTGTGTGTAAAGAAGTGGGCAGATGTGGTGGAGAGTTGGAGAAAGTGGAAGTAGCAGAATGTGGAAGTAAAAAGGTTTTTGTTGCTTTCAGCATGGAATGTCCTTGAATTCCATTCTAAGAAATTTGGAATGTATTATGTAGGGGATAAAAGGCTCTTAAGAATTTTAAGTGGAGTATGTATATACCCCTTATTCAAATATATATTTAATATACACATATTATAATTATAATAATTATGTATAATACATAACGATAATTATGTTAATATATGCATGTTAATATACAAGCATATATATTTAGCTTACATATTAAATATATATTTTTAAAATATTACTTTGGTCATTTTTTTCCATCCTTTATTTTTTGTCATTGGATGTGACCCATTTAGGAACTAAAGGGATTCTTCCTGGAACATTTATTTTTCAATTACTCTTACTGTGAAAAAAATTATAATCTTGACATTATGCCTTAAAGATATTTTATGAGGATTTAAAAACAGCTTTCAACTCTCTAACCAGTGCTAGAATGTGGCTATAAAATCATATCGACAAAATTTGATTTATTTCTCAGTTTCCCCATTTGTGACACAGGGACTTGAATATTCAATAATTGGCTGGCTCATGTGGCTTAAAGTGAATACTAATTAGTCACTGCCACTTAAATTCTAGAATATTGATATTGTCATTAACATCCATGTATCATTAATCATTTAATTCTACAATGACTTTGTTGCTTATCTGACAGGTGAATTGCATAACTCAGTGTGTTTCTACTAACATTTAATTTATTGACAGTAAGGTTACTAGGTTGCTTCCAATTCCTCATCTTTACAAACAATGCTGTAACAAATTTTCTGTATCTGTATGAATAATAAAACATTTTATCTCATAAAATAGATTCTCAGAAGTGTAAATACTGATCAAGGGTACACATTTTACATGTTAATAGATACTGTCATATTTCTTCCAAAAAGGTGCTATGATTTAGAATTTTACCAAGAGTGGATCAGACTATTTTTTGTACACTCTTGCCAACACAGGATATTATAAATATTTTTAATTTTAACTAATGTGACACGTGAAAACCAGTTTTTGATTTACGTTTTGATTTTTATTATGTTCATTCATTTATTCAGTGTACATTTAATGACTGCCTACTTATCTTATATTCTGAGAACTCCTCTAGGCCCATGAATATATCAGAAAAAAACAGAACAATATCATGTCCTCATGAAGTTTACATCCTAATGTGGTACATGAAATTCTTATTTTATCATTAGTGCATTATTTATAATAAAAATTGAAAATGACATAAGTTACATATATAAGGGGATATGGTATATTTACACAGTGGAATATTATGCAACCATTAAAAAGAAGATTTCAATGTATATTTAAATGGCATGAAAATATATTAATTATCTATTTTAAGTTAAAAAGCAAATGTTAAAGAATTTTTAAACATAAAATCATGACTCTCAAACAAATATAAAATGAATATGTATCAAAGTGCTCTATAACACCAGTAAGATGTTATAACTATTTTAAAAAGTAGAAAAAAATATAAATCCATGTAATACATAAGGGATGCTGAAGTTGATTTACAAATAAATTCAAATTGATTAATATTCACAGAGCAATAATTAACCTAATCTCCAGTGGATCCGGTGGACCAAATTTTCCAGAAAAACACAACTAACAGATTAAGTATAGATATAGCGTCCCAGGATCTGCTATCAGTAATCTGGAGATCCAGGAAAAGCTGGTTATGTGGTTCTAGTCTGAGCCCAAAGGCCTGGGAAACAGAAGCACTGGATAATATAACTCTCAGTCAGAGGGCAGGGGAAAATTAATATTCCAACTCAACCAGCCAGGAAGAGAGAATTATTTCTTCCTCTGACTTTTTGTTCTGTTCTGGCCCTCACATATTGGATGATGCTCACTACACTGCACAGAACAACCAACTTTACTCAGTTCAGCAATTCAAATACTAATCTCTCCCAGAAACACACCCAGAGGTAATCTTTAACAAAATATCTATGTCACAATCAAGTTGACATATCAAATTAAACATCATAAATCCATCATTGTTAGCTTGCATGCCATATGCATTTCCTTAAATTATACTTAATATTCAAATAAGGTCATAATTTGTCTAAAATAGTACAACTATCCTGTGTACAACCAAAAACACTATAACCTCTTTCCCTGAAGAGGAGTTAAATTTTTGGATATTTATTCTTCTCCTTCATATATTATAATGTAAACATGATGCAAAATTAGCAATACTTAAAATTTATAACATAACATCAACCAATTAACATTTCTATGCACAAACATTATTTATTATTAGTATTCTACAACTTAAAAGCTTGTAAACTTTAATATAATGAAAGCAGAGATAACCATGAAGAACATGCTTGACAGGACATTCAATATTTTTCTGGCATATTTCAAAGTTTTTCACAATTTTTACCAGCGCAAGTTACAAAAGAGTATAGTTCCATAGGAACAAATTTGGAATGATAAAAATGCTTAATAGTAGTTACAATTTGATTATAAGAATATATGTGATTTTTATTTATTTAATTTCATTTTTATTCATTTTATTTTTAGGGTTCTTTTTTACTTATAATGAGCATAATTTTTTGTAATAAGACAAATATAAAAATATAATTTCCTGCATAAGTGACTGCTTATTTTAAAAATAGATTTGACTCAGACAATAAACCACACAAATATACTTTGTTATGAACCAATCCAGATTTCATATAGAGTTTTAAAACAAAATGTCTCAAAATTAATCTTTGCCTTTCTGTATGTTATATTAAGAAAGGCAAGATTAAAGGTATACCAGCCACAAGGAAATGTTTAAAGAGGTTAAGAGAAGTTAATTAAATGCTACTGTTACACAGATGTCAATGATAGTAATTCACATTAAACTTTGCCAGCTTTGATTCAAAGGTCATGCTTTTTTTTTTTTTTTTATGCTGCTTCTGAACTTGATCAATTATTTACACTTAGTCTGGATCTCTGGGCATACTGTCAGGTTTCTTGACCTACTTTAAACATAGTTATCAAGTAGCACTTATCAGCTTTTGTCATTCTGTAAATGATAAAAATAAAGAAATAAAAACAATATAAAACAGCAACAACAAATATTACTAAGCTTTTTCTAATGATATCAATGTTTTCAGGTTTTGTTACTCATTAACTGTATGACTTTATACAAGTTACTTAACTTCTCTGATAACAGTTCTCTAAACTTTACTTGTGGGTAATAAATAATAGTACTTATTTGGGGGCCTTAGAGCAAACAATAAAATAACATATTTAAATTATTTAGACAAAAATTTCTGAAGGCCAGTAAGCAGTCATTAATTGTAAGGTAACTTAATGATTTTAAAATCATCTTTTTATTATTATTTTCTTCAAAGACCACAGGCTGATAAGTTGAATTTCAAATAAGCCTGAAAACTACATTGAATGTATTTGAGAAGGAAATATTATTTTAGCCCAAAAGATGCAAGTATGATTAGCAAGCTAGAAATCAAAGACTGTCTCAGGAAAGAATGTTAAAACTTTTTCACATTAAAATTGGAAAATTCAAAAAGAATACATTAGCTTTGTCTACAATGACTAGAACATTCCTGAGAACTAAAAAACAAAAAGCAAAACAAAACAAAACAAAAAAACAAAAAATAAAGCCATGGCATTTGACCAAAATATTTCAACCTTCCAAAATTTTCTTTTTTAAAATGCTGTTGTTGCCCTGTATCAAAATTATTCTAGTTTAATTACAATTCTATTTTTCTTAAACCATTTCATAATTAGCATTTTGAGAGACTTACTATTTAATGACATTTATTGTTAAATTTAATACTATATTGTTAACTAGATTGTCTTTCATTGTCTTCTACTCTGCCTAACTTTCTGTAACAAGTAAAACAAAGTACAGAATGCTATGCCATAATAGAGAAACATGGTGGATCCCATGATATTTGAGCCAGTAATAAAAAACAAAAACTTTCATTCTGAAAAATGTCAAATATGTACCCAAGTAAAGATCTTTGTGTAATGAACTCCTATGTATTCATCATCCAGCTTCAATGATTATTAACAGTTGATTTTATTTTACTGAAATTCTCACCCACTGCTCTCCCCAGTCCCTACTGAATAATTTTGAAGCAAATATTAGACATCATCATGACATTATGACATTCCATTCATAATTATTTCAATATGGGTATATATTAAATTTTAATATACATTATATATTCAAATCACTTCATTTATCTCATATTTTGATTTTGCAGTTTGTTTGAATCAGGATTCAAATAAGTTCCACACGTTAGATTAGTTGGCATATTGATTCATTTCTTTTTAACCTATAGAGTTCCTCTCCATTTCTGTACAGTTTTCCCCCTTTGCAATTTTTTAATTGAGGTAATTGGGTCATTTGTTCTGTAGAATTTTCTACTGTCTCATATTCCTGAATGCATTCTTATGGTATCTTTGAATATACCCCTCTGTTCTCTCAATTTCCTATGAATTGGTTGTTGCATCCAAGTATGATCTCCAATATGCTGACTAGTAGCTACATGTGGCTATTTAAATTTAACTTGATTACAACCAAATAAATTAAAAATTCAGTTCCTCATTTGTATTAGTTTCATTTCAAGTACTAAATAGCTACATATTGTCAGTGGCTATGTTATTAAATAGTATGGATACTAGAACACTTCCATAATTGCAGTAAGTACTACTAGAAAGCACTGGAGCAGAGATTTGATTAGATTCAGAATCAATTGTTTTGGTAAGAATATGTCACAGATGGGGTTGCACTCTTCATCAGAAGATGCATAATATTTGGTTGTCTCTTTTTAAGATAATAACAGCCATAAACCATTAATGTTGATTGCTTGAAAATATTATTTTTAGGCCTTATGAAATATTAATATTCAAATTTAAAATTCATTTGTCATTAGTTATCTGAAGTACTTTTATATAAAGAGTAATGAGAAATATTTATTTATTAAATATTTAGTTATCTGGAAGTACAGTTCATGAAGTAAAGGTAAAATTAATATTTGATTGTTTTATTAGTCTTCAAAATAATAATTTAATTTTTTAGCATACTCCAAAAATGACAAATTGGAGGGTTTTTTTCATATCATCATAAATAGAAATACATCAAAGGCTACTGGGGTACTAGCAAAAAAAAAAAATTGAGTCAACTTGAAGAGGTTGCCAATGGTCGAAGGTATGAGAATTTGAAGATCAATAAGGATAATTACTGAAATGGATTGAAATACATTCAATATGTTTAAATCTATCAGTTCATAATAAAACCAACACTTTTTTTTGCAAACTGAATACTATAGAAAGACATACAAAGTATGACCAGATTTTTATAGTAAGTAGTAGAGCAAGCAGCAGCAGAAAGTAATAATAGTAAGTGATGTTTGGGGAGATCTGAAATCCATTGTTGCCATCTGGTAAACACTGGGGTTCCATTATTTTCACCAACACAGTAACAGAATTACAGCTCAGTGATATTTAGGATAAGTAAGATTTATTAAAAAGTAAATGTTAAGGAAGAAGTGGGGTCACGCCTGAAAAGGCTATAACTGTGGAAACAAAAGGTAATGATTAAAGTACACTCTAAAGCGAAAGGCACATTATAGTGAAAAGGGCTGTAAACTCTGTGGAAGTGGGAAAGTTTGTATTATATTTGGGCCATGATGGGAGGTTACAAATGTGTTCCTAAGGTGATTAGCACATAAGTCATTTTGTTGACAGTTGGCTGTTGATATAGCTCTCTGCCTACCACACATGTGGTTACCCCAGAATTCAGTCTGTTTATAATTAGATTCATGAACTCCCGACATAGGCAATAATATTATAATGATGGTAATAATGAGGTTGAAGTGAAAGAGGGTCAGAAAAAGTCTTCACTGAGCAAGCATCTCTGGCAGAATTCAACTAACTATAGGTTTATGAGCCTTTCGTTCTTCTGTTTCTCCAATGCAGGAGTGATATATAACTAAAAAATTGTTATTCCAGGGAGGTCAAGGAAGGCTCTGGTTGTGCCTTCATTCCTTTGTTTCCCCATACTCATGTCTAACTACCTAACAGTAGTATTAGTAGTAGGGAGAAAGAAGAAGAGGGAGAGGAGGAGGAAGATGAGGTGGAGAAGGAAGAGAGAGGGAGAGGAAGAGGGAGGAGAGGGAGAAGAAGAAGAGACTATTTAATACTTATTTTAGCACTTGCTGTATCCAGCTACTATTTTAAAGTGTTACTAAGTAGCCTTGTGCATAGGACAAGCTACTTTTTCCTCCCATCTGTTTTCAATTTTTTATCTGTGCAATGAGCATAATAATAGTACATACCTCATAGTATTGTTATATGCATTAAATGGTTTAACATTTTGGAAAAGTACTGGAAAAAATGTTTTGAAAAATATTAAGTGCTATGTGAGTGTTATGCTGGGGGGAACTTAACATACAGTAGCTGGACATTCAAATGTTCACAACAACCTGATGAGGTAGTTGCTGTTATTACCCTAATTTTAGCTATGAGAAACTAAAAGCTCAGAAACAGTTAGTTTTTTGCCCAAAGCCATAGTTGTGTCTTTGGTTTCCCACAAGAAAGGATGGCTAATGTGCTAAACTAGTAGCTTGAAGTACTATAAATCATCAAAAGAAGAATGCTCAGATTTTTTATATTAAATGATATTGAGATGATCAATATACAAATATATATATAATTAAATGGCACAAGGAACATCTTATAGTTACATGGTCACTCTGGTCCCATCTCTCTCGAAATTGGTAGACACTGTGTTGAAGAAAAATTGGTATGTCCGCTCATTCAAGTTCCCTCAGACAAATCTATGGGTCTCATTTGCTACGAAAGGGTTGAGGCAGAGATAGGTTTTGGTCTCCCAACTGTACTATTATATCTTAGCTCAGAGACTAATTTCTTTTAAATTAGTTAAGACTAAATAGTAAGACTGATTTTATTTGATGGTCATAATATGAGCACAGAAATTTTTTGGCAAAAAAAAAAAAAATTTCTTTTTGGCCAGTCCTTCAGAAGAGAGATATTCATAGAATCTGTTCTCGCAGGTTAAAGAGAGCTCTCATAGTCATACTTTGGGAACACCATTAACTGAATATATGTGAAATACATTTGTAAAGTACAACGGGGGAGCTGATAGGTGGGATGAAAAGAAGACATAACAGATATAGAAGATATGATCCTTACTGCCATGCCCTCTATAGTCTAGTCTTGGAAACAAAACAGTCATATAAATGGCTCAGTAACAATGGTGATACAAATGTATCTGCAAGTTTTATATAATATTCTAGTAAATGAATGTTTTTGAACAGATTAGGTGTATAATAAGTGAGAGGTGAGAACCATCAGTTTTATATTCTTCTGTAGTACTTGATGGCTTATCTAACTCAAGTCCTGGCTGATGAAAGAATTGTAGAAAAAAAAATTCCCTCTAAGTGTTCCTCATGTTCTCTCTAAAAAGAACACTGTCCATGTTGCATTGACAGACTCCTGCTAACATCGAAAGCATGTGTTCTTGAAAACACCAGTCCTTACAAATATTGACAATTTTGAAACTAGAACATGCCATATTCTATTCTATTTTAGTCTCAAATAATAAAATTGGTCATATATAATTATTCTAGGCTGATTTTATTAACATAAGTAACAAATGCAGTCTAAATTAATTTTAGGCTTTATGGATCAACAATCAATAATAAAAAGACAGAAAATAAGGTTTCAGAAATTTTTATTGATTAAATTCAAAATATAATAATTCAATATATTTTTTTAAATAAAGGTCTAATAATAATTATAAATTTCTTTTTGCGGGTGGATAATGGTAACTAAACTTTGGAGTTCAAACTTAGTGTTCCCTATTACCAAATCAATTACAAATTTTCATCTGTAAAAAAACATTCTGACTTAAAGCTGGCACAAAAACAGGAATCTGTTGTATTTGGCTTCGTTTTTAATAATTTGTTGACCTCTGAGGTGGATGATTTTACTTGCTAAATGAATTAATAGATTCATATGAATGTTGAACGTCTCATCTATGTTTTAAAAATGTATTTATTTTTATTATGGTAACATTCGTAGTGACATCCAGTAAGTTTTAGGTGTAAAATTCAATAGTAAAGCATATATATGAATACACATATATACTATGTGTATCATATATATGATTGATATATATCATATTATATATATATATAATATATATATCATATGTGTTTACCAACCCATATTTGGATTTCTTTCTGTCACCACATATTTAACCCCCTTTTTACCCCATCGACCTACTTCCTTCCACTCACCTTCCGGTAACAACTAGTCTATTATCCATGTCCATGAATGTCTGTTTGTTTGTCCTGTTTGTTACTTTCAGGTTTATATCCCACATATAAATGATACCATACGGCTTTCAACTTTTTTCTGTTTGGCCTATTTTAGACACATTTATACTATTGGGACAATGTAGTAGATATGCAGTAAACAATAATACTTGCCACTTTTCTTTTTTTTTCCTAATCATCAAAAGAAGTTGCTCATGGTCAGAAATTATTTTTTAAATGTTTTTGCAATTCTTTCAGGCTTTGTGTAGCATTCTGACAGGTTCAAATCTCTTTCAAACTATAATCAAAGTTTTTTTTTTCCTCCGAAGTTGGCTATCTTTATTTTAAACTCTGGCTCTTTAGAATAAGGGATGCAAAGAGTCAGAGAATAAGTGGATGAACAACACACTAATTGAAGTCATAGCAGCAATCAAGGGTAAGCCCCAAAAAAGACGGCAGGAAGCAGTTTCAAAGTTCTTACAATTTTTCTCTCATCCCATTTTCTCCCTGCTGGTTACTCTTCATTTATTTATTGCAATTACAAAAACTCATTAATCAGGAGGTTTTCTTAGAAAAAGATCTTTGCTTTCATTGTCGTATGTTGGATGGAGCAAGCCTTTAGAAATAGAATGCTATAACACAATATAATTTTAGACAGAATATTAAATGTCTACAGAATTCTGATATGCATATCGAAGTACATCAAAAATGGCTTTCTAGAAAACATAATTAAATCGTTGGAGTTTTAGTTTCTTTTCCTGTCTACTGTATTCAGAGCTACCACTTGAAATCTTGACTTCCTTTTAGAGATTATTAGATTATCAGGTTACAAATTTCGACTCTTGTTATCATTTATTTTGAGATTAAAAGTGATCTTGGAAAGCAACAAACTGCTTAACATCCCATTCTCTCTAATTGGTCATTTTACCTAGTACCGCAATTATATTTATGTAGACAATTTCCTGTATAATTAGAGTTACATAATCTTTTTGCTAAAATAAAAATTTAATTTTTGTAGTCCTAAATGTTAATTATACACTAAATTACGTGTCACCTCAATTACACACTAAGCTTCAGGGAGAAAGTCTATATAGTTTGTTGTATGAGCAATTTAAAATGCGGCAGAGAAAGTCACATTTAAGATTCTATACTTTAATTGTGCTTTTAAATTATTTTTATAATTTTCCTTAAAATTTCAAGCATTTTATTTTATGATTATTTTTATTGCTTTTATACTTGTCATATTAGAGTAAATGAACAAATATTCATTCAAATATAACATGAAAATAAGAATGTGTCTTATTATTAAGAGGTCATATACTTTTGGTGTAAGTGGGCAAATAAAAAGGGGGTCCATTTTGTTTCAAACTAATAATAATAATCAAAAAAAGTTTTATACCTACCAAATGACACTTGAAGTAAATGCATAAAACAATAAAACAGTACATGAGTGCTGGAGTGGTTGAACCAGATCAACAGCATTATCATGTTTTGTACAAATGCCAACTCTCTCTATCCTCTCTCTGTCTCTATCTCTCTCTCTCATACACACCACACACAGTTAGAGGTTAAAAAGTTGACATTTCTAGGCCGATGTCAGCTTTGAACACAGTCCATGGAGACAAAAAAATACAGTTAAGTTTGCTAACACAAGCAGTACAAAGGACTTCTTATCTGGATAAAAGCCTGAAATGAAAGATGACTTGGAAAAGTGACATTCTGCTGCTGCCTCTTTCACAAGTCTTATCGTGTTAATCATTTTTATTAGGTTGCCAAATCAAATTTTCAGTAAAACTGAGAAAACTGCCTCAAACTAAATTTTTGAGGATAAGTATTTTTTAGATAGTAAGTTTGCTCAATCCTACTTCAGTTGTTGAAGTATTCATTGTTTGCCCAGCCTATCTACCTATTTCTAAACATTTTTGAATTCTCTGCAAAGATTAACAAATATCAGTAAGGTAAAACAAAACAAAACAAACAAACAAACAAAAAAACACATTGAAACAGTTTTTTTTACATTCTTTGTCAAGTTTAATCAGAGGAGTGTTTTATTTGTTTCTGGGCCATTAAAGTGTAGATACAGTGCAATATGGATATTTATGTTTTAATTTATCTGGCTCTCCCAAAAGAAGAACCAATTTAAATGAATTTACAGACATCTTATAAATTGCTGAGGTAGTATTCTTGATAATATATATATATATATATATATATATAATATATATATATATATTTATCTCATTCACACCTACAAAATCTCTTCTCATTGAGGTCGCTAAAGGACTAATAATGTCAAATTTAATATGTTGTTTTAAACCATATGTTAGCTGTGTACTTCTCTAGGATTTGACATCATTGACCAGTCCTCTTTCTGAAAATATTTTTTTAGCTTCTGTGTCACTCTCCTGGTTCTTCTACTTCTTTAAATATTCTTTGTCATTTAATTTCATTGGTGCTTCACTTCTGCTCACTTTGTAAATATTGTGTTCTTACCAAATTTAGGCTGCCTTCTCACTCTTCTCACTTGTAAATGCCCCACATCAGGGAGTCAAGGAACTAAAATAATTTCTTCTGATATATATTTCTTCTCTCCATTATTGCATTAGCACTTTTTCTCAAAAAATGTTGCTTCACAAAATAAATGGGAAATGAAAGTTATGAAGCATACGTAGCTTTTTCCAACCAACCCATGTTTCACCTGAAGAGTTACATATAGGCAATTGTTTATATGACATGTAGGATAAAATTAAGTGTGATTTAAACTGCGAAATTTTATGTTCTCACTATGGAGGGCACTCATAAACTTCTATGTTCAAAGAAGCAAAGTATAGTGAAAGTGCTATTAATACTTCTGGAGCTATTAATAAAACAGATAAAATATTTGACAGTCTGAGTATACAAGTGTATGGTAGAATTTCTATATAGAATAATGTGATGATTCTAGATAAAAATATTTTAAATAGAATCATGCTAAAATGATTTAGGTTTGTAATTCTCTCTTTTGAATAAAGAAAATACATAAAACTCTATACTGAAAAACAGATGACGCTTTCTTTTGTTTTAAGTTCAATAACGTTTCTTTCACTAAGCAAATAAAAAGTAGGCTATTACTTGAATTGAGTTGGGTTTAAGAGTGGCTAAGACAATTAGAAATGTGTATTGATTTGTATGGTATCACAAAAGACCTTGAAAAACCAAAGCAATCCTGAGTAACAAGAATAAGGCCAAAGTATCAATCACTCTGCTTCCCTAAACTTATACTACAAAGTGACAATAATCAAGACATCATGATATTGGCAGAAAACAGATACACAGATCAATGGAACAGAAGTGAGTGTCCAGAAATAAACCCCAGTTACATATGGGCAAATATTTTATGACAAAAAAGCGAAAATATACAAAAAAGCTTCTTCAATAAATAATGATAGGATAATTGGAAGCACATGCAACCCTCATATGCTGCTGGTGAACTGCAAATTGGTACAGTCAACTGTGGAAATCAGTATGGAAGTTCTCAAAAACTGAGAGTCTATCTAACCATATGAACCCCTAATCCCTCTACTGAGTATTTACCCCAAAGACTTGAAAAACCCATATCCAAAAAGATAATTGCATGCCGATGTTCATAGCAGCACTATTCACAGTGGCCAGGATATGGAAGCAACCAAAGTATCCTATGATACATGCTTGGCTAAAGAAGCTGTGGTACATATACACAATGGAATATTACTCAGCCATAAGAAGTAATGAAATACTGCCATTTGCGACAACAGGGATGGACCTCGAGATAATCATGCTAAGCAAAATAAGCTAGACAGAAAAAGTTGAAAATCACATGATACCATTTACGTGTGGGATTAAACTTAAAAGCAACAATGAACAGGACAGAGAATCATGAAACATGGACTATAGAGTAGTGATTACCAGAGAGTAGGGAAAAGAGGGCAGGGTGTGGTAGACAAGGTAAAGGAGATCAAATATGTGGTGAGAGAAAGAAATCTAACTATGGGAGGTTAACATGCAGTGTAAATATATTATTGCCTTATTTTTAAAGTGTACATCTGAACTTATTGGAATTCATTAATCAATGTCACCATAATAAAAAATAGATAGATAGGTAGGTATGTAGGTAGATAGAGATAGATAGATAGATAATAGATAATAAATAAAACTAGACTACTATCTGTCACCATAAATAAAAAATTAACTCAAAATAATTAAAGACCTAAATATTAAGTCATGAGACAATAAATTGCATAAAAAATACATTACGTACTAAGCTCATTCACTTTAGTCTTAGAGAAGATTTTATAAATTTGACCTCAAAGGCAAGGGAAGTAAAAGCAAAAATAAACAAAAGCAATCAATTAAGTAGGGGAATATATTTGAAAACAACTCTTTTGATAAGGTCTTAATTTCCAAAATATAGGAAGAACTCATACAAGTCAACAATAAAAAAAAAAAATCCAGTTGATATAATGGGTGGAAGACCTGAACAGAACTTCACTCAAGAAGTCACTCAAATGGCCAGTAGACATATGAGAGAGTTCAACTTCACTACTATTATGGAACTGCAAATCGAAACCACAATGAGATACCACCTCAAACCCATTTGAATGGCTGTGGGGGAAAGAAACCTTTATACGCTGCTGGTAGAAATGCAAATTTGACAGCTATTATTGAAAAGAGCATGGAGGTTTCTCAAACAAATTAAGAAAAGAATTACTACATAACCCAGCAATTCCTCTTCCGGGTATCTACTCCCCAAATTTGAAAACATTTATCTGTAAAGATAAATTCACCCTGATGTTCACAGCATCATTATTCACAGTGGCCAAGACATGGAAACAACCAAATGCCTTTCAATAGATGATTGCATAAAGAAACTTTGGTACATATATACAATGGAGTACTACTCAGCCGTAAGAAAAGATGAAATACTGCCATTTGTGATGACATGAATGTATCTTGGGATTATCGTGCTAAGCAAATAACTCAGACAGAAAAATTGGTTTTACTCATGTGTGGATATAAGACTGAAAGCAATAAATGAACAAGGCAAACAAACAAAAAGTCATAGATCTAGACAACAGTTTGCCGAAGGAAAAGGAGGGGAGGAGGTAGATAAGAGTAAAGGGGGTCCAATATATTGTAATAGAAGAAAGTATAAATCTTTGGGTGGTGAACACAAAAATGCAATATATATGCGATGTCACCCTTATAAATTTAATTGAAAAAATTCAATAGATCTCACACAAACAAAAAATAAAATGTATATAAGTTTGTATACTAATAACCTACAGGGAAACAGAAAACTTATGAATAAGTCCACACTTATAAAGACAGAAAAGTTTAAGCAAAAAAAACCCAAGATAAGTACAAACAAACAATCCTCTACAAATGATGGAGGCTGGTCGCAGGCTGGAACTAGTTAAGTTCAGTTTCTGTTTGCTTATATGGTGATTTCAGATCTGACACAACTCTTCAGTTTTCTCTACCCTGAACAAAACGCTATATTTTCACAAGCTATGATTCATGAGAAAGCATTCATGTTATAACCATAAAGAATCACCTTCAGCTCAAAGAAGTTTACTATAATTGGAACAACAATGGGAAATTAGGACATAGGAAAGGGACTTTTTATAGAAATCTTAGACAGTGGTGGTGAGCAGATGTCCTGAAAAAGGGTATGGATAGAGGGAGTAATGACTGATTAATATTTTAGGTTTATTTTATTTAACAATAAATATAAAATTAATGTACAATTACACAAATTAATATTGCATAGGTTAAGTAAATAAAGATAAATTGAACAGTTATAATGGGAGATTTAAGAGAGATAGATCAGTATTCACACATTTTATCATTTAAGATATCATAATATCTCTTGGACTGAGTAGAATTTCTATAAATTTTTGTATGATAAACTCTAAATTTACTTTTAAGAATGAAAATAGTTCTTATTTTAAAAATAATCTATTCTTCTGTATAGTGTCATGAACAAATTATAAGATTACATATTATAGGACCATATTACAATATTTCTTATTTCTGTACAACCTCAAATAGAGCTTTAATTATGGAATGCTGGTGATCTAAGTGTAGAAAATCTTTCATATTGTTACGGTCTTAGATACATCTTAATAGGAGAAACTAGTGAGAATGCATTTAGAGTAGTGTTTCTAAAGTTTGGCCCACCTGCATCTACATCAGAATAACTTAATGTTGTAACTTAAATATTCTGATTCCTCTTCCCAGAACTCTGCGTTGTGCCCAGGGATTCCATATTTTAAAAAATTCACATGTAATTTATGTGAAAAAAATATTAAAATTTAAAAATAACTGCCCAGGAGCGATCTTTGTCTCAAGCCCAAACAGCCTCCAAGTCAAACCACTTTTGATGTCTTTGTCACAGAAAACTTTGGAAAACTTAGAGAAAAGAAAACTTATGGCTATCTTAATAGTAAGAATAGTCAAACATTTGAAAATATATTAATGGTTTAGACTCCTTTGCTTTAACCAGTGTAAAGATTATTAGTTAATTAACATACATTTTATAGTGATCATCACAAACTTTAATTAATTATTTTTATTAAAGAAAATTAAGACTATATTGTACTTTATAATATAATGTACGTTATGAAATTAGTTGTATTTGGGCTATTCTTTGAGTTTTAAGCTAATATGACACTGGGGATGAGTTTGAAGAATGTTAAATTACCATTGTACCTGTTAGAAAATATTTGCAAAAAAAGTCAACTTATGGTCACTAAATTTTGACAGTTCATTATTGTTATTTCTGATGAATAGGAGTCAGAGTGATGTTTTCTCTTTCTCTCTCTCTTTTTTACTTTTTAAAAAACTTCTTTGCAATGCTTGAGTTTCTCCTAATGAGTAATAATTTTTTGAAAAAATAATTTTTATTTTTTTATTTTACATAAGAAAATAGATGCAAGCAGTGAGAGAAAAATGAAAAAATAAATATTATTCTCATTAATACACTTCAATTGGCATTTGAGCTGTCTTTAAGTGGTTTCTGAAAAAAAGATTGATTTTTAAAAATCAAAAAGATTGATTTCATTACAAAAAATATAAACAAAAAGTCCTTTGGTATGTAAAGCTTTCATTTTTATCATATAAAATATAGCAATAGAATATTTATTGCTGTATTATATTTTAATTATTCCTAATCTAACTTAGTACACATTTAATCAAATATTATTAGTACATTCTTAGAATATTTTCCAGTATTCTGTCTCCAAGATAATTTTTCAAAAATTATCTAACATTTTTTCATATTAAAAATAATTGGGATGATACCTCATTAAACACGGTATCTTCCTCTAGCGGCTAAAACTTAAATAGACTTTCTACCTTTTAAATTCCATAATATATTCTGCAAAGTAAGAGGTATATAGTGTTCTACTTATTTTACACTTCCGAGTAAGGACATGGCATGAGTCAACAGAAAACTCAGAAACAAAGCGAAAATAAAATCTGTGTCTCCTCATTCCCATTTTATCCATTTTTATGATATATGAGATTTTTAATTGCATACCGATTTTAACTAATATTTTTTACACTTAAAAAAGATATTTTCCCAAATGAGAAAAAATATGCATTAAATAAGAACAAAAAAATCTGAAGTGAACAAATTCTCTTGGGTCTAATCCTAGATTTCACCTTCCATTCACTTGAGTAGAAGCCTTTGATATTGTGAAAAACACTGTTGATAGCCTACCATGCAGACATTTCTTTACCTTCTATTTTCTTCACCTTCATTATTTTCTTCATTTGCTTCACTAGTTGTGAATTATGATTTTTTTAATGTTTGACCCTATAATGCACCCAGGGAAGGTTACTTCTTTCCTTTTTCCTGAGGTGGAATATTGAAAAGTCTAAAACAGTCATTGGCATTCTAATTTCCTTGATCAAAATGGTTGAGGCAGTGGCATTGACAGAATCCTGGCAAAAAAAAAACAGAAGGACAAGACTGGGGAATTCATTTAATTGCAGACAGCTTTTCCATAGAATTATGAGAAGCTGAGCAAAAGCCCTAATATGCTTTCGACTAGAAAATAACCCTAAAAGGCACAGTGTATCTTCTTGTGTGAGACAATACATTTTTAAAAAATTTGAATCATTTTAATTATTTTACTCCTTGCAATCAATAGCATCCAGGAAAGTATAATACCTAGACTTTTAGTGAGTATACATAGCCTATTCTATATTGACTCAATGTCAATACTAATCAATTTTCCAATGGCTATAACAAAGTCTTTCTTCAGGTTATGTTTAACTGACTGCTAGAAACCTCCTTTAAGAAGATTCCAAACTTCATTTAACATAGTTATACAACCATTTCAAATAGTGCAGATACCAGTTTTATCCAAGTATTTCACTTTCTCAAAAACTTATGAGATTTGAATGATCAAATAGGGAAATATAAAATAGTATTTGTGGATTCAAAATCTTACCTTTAGTTTAGTTTAATTGCATTTATATCACTTTACCTTTAGTTTATTAATGCATTATATCCATATGTACAACTTTAATTAAGCTGTTGACTAGTTACAGGTCAGAATAATTTCATAATAATTATTTCTTTTCAGATATTTATTTCCAAACAATCATGGCTTGTTGAAATTAAAATTTTTTGAATGTTGAAGCTTGGCCAGAAAGATTAAAATGAAATTATATTTATATGCTATTGCTGCAATTCTGTCAATAATCATCAATATATTTGTCATCTTTCATATATGCCCATAAACGTTTACCTTGTTTTTTCAATAAATTATTGGGTGACATTTGTTAATAAAATTATATGTGTCAATGTACAATTAAATAAAAGTATATGTATTGCATTATGTGTCACACACAGAGTTAAATTTGTTTCAGTCACTATATATTGACTCCTTTACCTTTACCTACCCTGTCTCTCCTTTCCGCTGGTAACCATTGAACTATGGTCCTGTCCATGAGTATACGTTTGTTTGCCTTGTTCATGTTTTGCTTAGTTTTATATTCCATATATGAGTGAAATCACGTGGTTTCAATTTTTCTGTCTGACTTATTTTGCTTAGCATGATATTACTTTTGTTTGTTTGTTTGTTTTTTTAGTTTCTCAAGGCCTTATTCATAAATACTCTCTAAATCCCAGGTCCATGATTTTAACCTATGTTTCTCTATACAACTTATTGTTTCAAGTCTTATATTCAGGTCTTTGATCTATTTTGAGCTAATTTTGGTGTATAGTGACAGATAACAGTCTAGTTCATTACTTTGCATGTGGCCTTCCAGTTTTCCCAGAAACATTTGTTGAAGACACTTTCCTTTCTCCATTGTATGTTTTGGCTCCTTTGTCAAAAATTATTTGCCCATATATACAGGGGTTACTTCTGGACTCTCATTCTGTTTCATGGGTCTGTGTGTCTATTTTCCAGCCAATAATCGATTATCCGTCATTTTGCAGTCTAATTTGGTTCATACAAATCTCTTATATTTTAAAATAATATATAGTGTTCTTTTGTGTGGCTGCATATTATTTTTTTTATGTTGCTGTTTGATGATTTTGACCATGCATTTGTATGCACACACATATAGTGTGTTTATTATTCAGTATATGTGTATGTATGTGTGTGTGTGTATATATATACGCATATAGTGTGTGTGTATGTATGTATATATATATATAGCTATTCTTTACATATTTGTAACAGTATACTCACCAAAGATATATATATATGTATTATATATCACACACACAATACACACATATATACACATATATGTGAAATATATATTGTATGTGTGTGTATATTATATAGCTATTCTTACATATTCGTAAAGATAACTACACACCAAAGATTCAGAACTAAAGTATAAAATATAAAATAAGAAGAAATAGAGGAAAATCCAAAAAGCCAACAAAATAAAGAAAAGACACGGACAAGAAAGCGAAGGAAAATTGAGCTACCAGAAAGCAAAAGATAAAATGGCTATAAGAAACCTCATATTTCATTTAATCACCTAAATATAAATGGAACTGAATTCACCAAAAAAAGGCACAGAATTGCAGAATGGATTAAAAAACAAAACCTAACCATATGCTGCCTCCAGGAAACACATTCAGTTTTAAAGAAAAATATAGACTCAAAATGAAAGGGTGAAAATGAATATTTCAACCAAATGGCATTCAGAGAAAGTGGGTGTAGCAGTACTAATATCAGATGGAATAAACTTCAAAAATAAAAAGATACAGAAAAATACTAAAGGACACTTCATAATGAATAAGGGAATCATGCACCAAGAGACATAACTCTTATTAATATGCTCTCAATCAGGGAGCCTTGAAATATGTAAGCAATTTCTAACAGAACTAGAGGGAAAAATAGCCCAAAACACTCATATTAGGGGAGTTAAATAGCCCACTGTAGGAAATGACAGATCATCCAACAGAAATCAATAAAAGTAATAACATCCTTAAATAACACATTAGACCAACGATACATAATGGCATTAACAGAGCTTTCCATCCCAAAACAGCTGCTTGTATATTCTTCTCTAGTGCACATAGAACATCTCAAAAAGAGACCACACAATAGGACACCGAGCTAGCCTCAACAAACATAAGAGGGTTGAAATCATACCAACCATATTCTCTGATCATAATGCTTTGAAATTAAAGTTCAACTGCAAAAGAAAGCAGGAGGAATCACAAGTATATGGGAATTAAACAACATTCTATTGAATAATAAGTGGGTTAGGGAAGAAATATAAAGAGAGATCATGAGATACATAGAAACAAATGATACTGATAGTAAACATATCAAAACTTTTGAAGACATGGCAAAAGGAGTCATAAGAGAAAAGCTCATATCATTACAGGCGTTTCTCCAAAAACAAAAATGAGCCCAAATAAACAACTTAATGCTTCACCTTAAAAAAAAAAAAAAGACTAGAAAAGGAAGGAAAGAAATGAATCCTAAAATCAGCAGAAGGAAGAAAAAAATCAAAATTAGAGCAGGAATAAATGAAATTGAAAACAACAAACAATAATTAAATAAATGCAGCAAGGAGCTCCTTCTTTGAGAATGATAATAAAATTGACAATCCTCTGGCTAGAACTCGAAGAAAAAAGGGAAAAGACACAAATAACAAAATTAGGGATGAACAGTGGGAAATTTCGACTGACATTGCAGAAATACAAGGATCATACAAGAATACTATGATAAATATATAACATCAATTTAATAACTTAGAAGAAATGGAACAGTAGTTAGAAAAGACTATATTCTTACAGTGAATCAAGAACTGAAAAATTTAAATAAACCGATCAGAAGTATGGAAATTGAAACAATCATCAAAAACCTACCAAAAGTCAAGTCCAGGACCAGATGGCTTCACCAGTGAATTCTACCAAACATTCAAATAAGATGTAATACCTATTCTCCTCAAGCTCTTCTAAAGGATCAAAAGAGGAGGCAATACTTTCTAACTCATTTTAATGAAGCAATATTACCCTGATACCAAACCTGGTAAAGATAACACCAAAAAGAAAACTACAGACCAATATCTCTCATGAACAAGATGTAAAAATCCTAAATAAGATACTAGCGCCGAATACAGCAACATATTAAAAAAAAGTATACACCACGATCAAGTAGGCTTCATTGCAAAAGCACAGAGATGGTTCAACATACACAAATCAATTAATGTTATACACCACATAAAAAATAAAAAGTAAGAATATATGATCATATCAATAGAAGCAGAAAAAGCCTTTGACAAGATACAGCAGTCATTTTATTATCAAAACTTAACAAATCGGTACTGAAGGAAAGTACCTGAACAAACTGCCATATAAGACAAACCTTCAGACAACATTGTACTTAAGGGTGAAAAATTAAAAACCTTCCCTCTAAGATCAGGAACAAGGCAAGGCTGTCCACTATCACCACTGTTAACAATATAACATTGAGGTCGTAGCTACTGCAATCAGACAAGAGAAAGATAAGAAAAGCCATCCAAATAGGAAACAAAGAAGTCAAACTGTCACTATTTATGGATGGCATGATTCTCTATATAGAAAACCCTAAAGACTCCACAATAACATCACTAGAAACAATAAGCAAATACAGTAAAGTTTCTAGATAAAATCAATGTTTCAAAAACCCATTGTGTTCCTATACTCTGATAATTTAGTGTAAGAAAAAGAATTGGAAAAAATAATTCCTTTTTCAGTTGCAAAAAGAAAAAAAATAAAATACCTGGAAATAAATGTAACAAAACATGTGAAGGATCTATATAATGAAAACTACAAGACTCTATTAAAAGAAGTGAGGAAGTTTCAAAGAAATGGAAAGATACTCCATGTTCTTGTTGGAAGATTAAACATAGTTAAAATGAACTATTACCTAAAGCATTATATTGTTTTAGTGCAATCCCCGTCAACATCCCTTTGGCATTTTTTAAAGAAATAGAACAAAGATCATCAGATTTGTATGGAAGCACAAACAACCTGAATTGCCAAAGCCATCCTGAGAAAGAACTAGGTGGGAGCATCACTCTGCCTGACTTCAAATTATACTACAAAGCAACAGTAATCAAAATGGCAATGGAATTGGAAGCAAAACAAACACATGGACCAGTGGAACAGAATCAAGAGTCCAGAAGTAAAACCATATTTACATGGGCAAATAATTTTTGACATAAAAGCCAAAAACAAACAGCAGAGAAAAAGAAAGCCAATTCAGTAAATGGTACTGTGAAAACTAGAACACCACCTGCAAAAGAAGGAAAACTAGACTGTTGTCTATCACCACAACACCAAAATAACTTAAAATGTATCAAGGACATGAATATATAAGATCTAAACACATAAATACATAGAAGAAAAGGTAGGAACTAGACCCAAAGATCTTGTACTTAAAGAAGATTTTATGAATTTGACTCAAGCAAGGGAAGTAAAAGCAAAAATAATGAATCAGACAACAACAAACTAAAATCCTTCTGCTCAGCAAACGAAATCATCAAGTTAAAGAGACAACCATTCAAATGGGAAAATATATTTGCTAGTAACTCTCCAATAAGGGTTAATATCCAAATATACAAAGAACTCATACAATTCAATAACAATAAAAACAAATGATCCAATCAAAAAAGGGCAGTAGTTCTGAACAGACTCTCTACATAGAATCATGCAAATGGCCAACAAATGTTTGAAAAGATGCTCAACATCGCTAGCTTTAGGGAAATGCAAATGAAACATATGGGATACCATCTCACACCTGTTAGAATACTATAATCAACAGGACAAGTAATAACTAATGTTGGAGAGGATGCTGAGAAAAAGGAACCCTCAGACACTGCTGTGGGACCGCAAATTGGTATAGCCGCATGGAAAACAGTATGGAGGTTCTTCAAAAAAACTAAAAATCGACTACTATGTGATCCAGCAATCCCTCTACTGAGCATTTACCCAAAGACTTGAAAACTGATATTCAAAAAGATATTTGCATATAATGTTTATAGCAGCATTATTCATGGTGGCCAGAACATTAAACAACTAAAGTATCCTACAATAGATGATTGGATGAAGAGTCTGTGGTACATATATACATTTTAATATAAGCACATAAAAAGAGATGAAAACTGACATTTGGACAAATGGATAGATCTTGAGATAATTATGCTAAGTGAAATAAGCCAGACAGAGAAAACTGAAAATTAAATGATATGGCTTATATGTGGATGTAAACCTCAAAGCAACAAATGAACAGGACAAACAAACAGAGACTCATGGACGTAGATGACATAGTGGTAGTTACCACAGGGTAGTCTATGAAGGTAGATGGAGTAAAGGGGGCCAAAGGTGTGGTGAGAGAAAGGAATCTAACTATGTGAGCTGAACACAGTGTAAATACATATATGCCTTACTGTTAAAGTGTACAGCTGAAACTTATTAGATTTTGTTAACAATGTCACCATAAAAATAATTAATTAATTTATGTAAAAAATAAATAAATAAAATTATCAAAAATCAATGACAAAAGAAAGAACCTCAGGGCAGCCAGGGAAAGAGGACAGTAACCTATAAAGGATAATATTAGATTATTTTCAGACTTCTCAGCTCAAACCTTACAAGGCAGAAAGGAGTAGAATCAAATATTCAAACTATTCAATGAAAGGAATACCAGCCAAGAATAATGTATCCAGCTAAGCTCTCCTTTAGATATGAAAAAGAAATAAAGACCTTTCCAGACATATAAAAATGGGGCATTCTCCACTACAAAGCCTTACAAGAAATACTGAAAGGGGTCAGCTCACCTAAATCAAAATGATTAAAAAAATACATAATTATGAGTAATGAAACTTGCAGGCAGATAGAAGCAGAGTATTTCAACTCTTACTAAGAACAGGGCATTATACACAAACGATAAGAAGAGATTTGCTATAGAGATAGTAATGAATGTTCAGCATACATAGAGACAAATTGAGACAACAGTGACTGAAATAGGAGTATTCGAAGATCCAAATTAACAAAAAGGAATGGAGATAAGGACACACAGAATAAATGGGCGACAGTATATGTATATATATAATATATATACTGAGCTACCATAAAGCAAAATATAAAGTTATAGGAAAACTCATATTTCAAAATCACCATAAATGTCAATGCACTGAACTCCCCAATAAAATGGCACAGAGTTGCAGATTGGATCAAAATACAAACCCGACCTAGATGCCCCTTCTGGAACAGTATCAGTATTTGGGTGTGCAGTGTACTGCGAAAGGCCGCTGGTGTGTTTGTGTGCTTCGTTCTTCCCCATAATGGCAACTTCATGACCTCAGCTTCCTTGCCTATGTAACTCCTTCCCTGTCACTGGGATTGATCAGAGCGCATCTGCCACTCAGGAGTTGTCTTTTTGGTTCTCAGGGCTGTAGATTTTCTACTTTTTAAACAGACATCATTACAGATTCTTCTGGGGCCTACTGCTAGCTCTGGGAGTGGGAGTAGGTATCCAGGCTCTGTGACTTTGTTTTCTTCCTGACGAGGGCAGTTGCTAGAACACTGCTGTCACACTTCTGTATGGTCTCTGCCCTAGTCGCTGGGTCTGGACTCATTATATGGTTATCATTCAGGCAGTAATGCTTGATGCTACAGAGAGCACACTTGAAGCCTGATTCTTTTCCTCTTCCCTGATTCACAGCGAACCTCAGGCTACGTCACTGGCACCCATCTCTGTTCTTTTCCCTTCCCTCTTCCCCTATTTGCTCCCTTATTTTCAGATGTTTTGATGCACAAATCTCTCAGAAGCGTTTGTGTGTTCCACAGGAGATCTTTTGTTGCATTATAGCTGTTCGACTTGTAAATTTCTACCTCAATATTGGCTACTTCTCTTCCTAGTCAATTGATTTTAAGTGTCCCATGTATTTACATAATACCAGATATAATGGGAGCTCTCTTTAGTTGTAAAATATGCACCCAAGATTTAACACCTGGTAACTTAGCAGTATTCCAGTGTTCAAAGGTTATTGGTAGAGTTCTTTCCATAAATTTCACTTTAGAAAAAGCATCAGAGTAAAAAACAAAGCAAAACAAAACAAAACAAAAAACTGTAAAGGACAAGAAAAAAACACTTTAAAGTGCACATTTTTAAAGATCCGATGAGAATTCATGATAGAATTGACTAGAAAATTTAGTTATTTTCTGTGATACACAATATTTTTAAAGTAACTGGAATTATAACTGATAACATTATTCTAGGACATATCAGATTTTTAGGATTTCTTACATTTTCTAAGACACATATATTAATAACATGCATCTATGGAAATATAAGAAAGTTAAACAACATTTCTTACTTGATAAGGCTTCCTATGTAATTTAACAAATGAAATATACCTAAGTAGTTCACTTTCTTACCAGGTTAGAAACAAATCCTTTGAGACTTTCCAGGAGATCTCTTAAAATCTTCAAAATAATTTGAGGGGAAAAAAAGTATCTGTTTACTATTTGCTTTAGGAAAGTTGTCAAAATGTCAAAAGGTTTGAACATCTGACTAAATAGAATCACAGATCCTTATAAAATAAAACCATTATATATTTAACCAAGTGACAATAGAAAATGTTAAGGCAAATATAAAAGATTACATGATTGTGAACAAAGCTTAGCTCTCTTAATATTGAGAAGGCTGGGGAATTTCTGGTCAGGATGACACATCAGAATTGCAATTAAATGTGAAATGGTCTGATCCCACATCTGCATGTGGCTGTTAAAAAATTGGGAGGGATATCTCAGCTGCAGAGGTCTGCCTAAAGAAGCGAGTGTCCCAGCACCACACCAGCTACCCAAGCCTAAGTTTCCAGTGTCAGGAAGAAAAGGGTCCACAAATCTGGATGTAAAAAATAGCAGATTTTGTGGCTGAGTTATACAAAAGGCTGCAGGTGTCATAGGCGCTCCTCTTAAATGCTTAGTACATGGACTTACCCACTGACAAACTTGTTTGATCTCTAGTACTGGGACGCACCTCGAAAGGCACCAGGGGCATATAGAGAGGGACTGAGTTGCCTGGCTTCAGAGGGAGAGCTGAAGGGGCAGCTTTCTACCTGATAGAAATGCTGATAGAAACCTTTGTTGAGCCCTCCTCTCCCCATGTGTCGGAGCCCATCTTATCTGAGTCTCCATCAATCTGGCTAACACTGGTTGCCCCACCCGTGATTCCCTGAGACTCTGCCCTACTCAATTTGCTGGTCCACGCAAGCCTCGTCCAGTGGCTTTTCCATACAAATGGCTTATCTTGGTTCATGCTTCAGACTTTCTCAAAATCTCTCACAAGTTCATAAAAATCTAAATAAGCAGCATCTGGCCTTGGTGTGCCATGAATCTCTTGCTGAGCTGCCTCAGGCTTGGCAGTAGTGAGTCAGCTTCAGTTCATGGTTTGGCCTTTGAGGCACATCCAAGTCCAGCGTGGGTGGTGGGCATCTAAAGATTGCTTGATGGCTCATGCCAGGTGACTCTGGACAGGGTACATGTTGTGGTTCAACTTGGCCTGGGGCAGGGCCCACCCAGGAGGCATTGTCTGCCAGCTGAGCGGCTGGCTTTAGCCTGAGCCAGAGCAATATCTGGAGCAAATTCAAGGATTACACACCCAAAAGACAGATTGGGAAGGTACTAGGGCCATCCTAAATGATATCCTGCCTCTATAGGGTCAATCTCACAACAGCTCCTCCACTGTAAATCACAGGCCAGTCCTCACAACAATTAGCCTATAAGGCAATTCCTCCATTGACATGCAAACAGCAACCAAGTCAACTAAAAAGAAAGTCTCAAACAACATTTGCAAGGGACACACCTGGAGCACCTAGCTAAAGGGACCAGGGAAAGTGCACCACTGGGTCCCACAGGACACCTACTCTATAAAGCCACTCTACTAATACCTGAAGACCTAACAGCTCTATGGATACAAAAAAACAAACATGGAGGTAACCAAAATGGAGAGACAAAGAAACATGTCCCAAGTGAAAGACCAAAACAAACGCCAGAAAAATAACTAAACAAAATAGAGACAAGCAATGTACCAGATGTAGAGACTAGAACACTGATTATAACGATGCTCAATAAACTTAAGGAAAGAGTGGAGGCATTCAGTAAGAACTTTAACAAAGGGAAAGAAAACATAAAAATGGAGATAGAGAACAAAAAAAACCAGTCAGAAATGAAGAATACGATAAGTGAAATAAAGAATACCTTAAGAGGAATCAAGAGTAAATTAGATGAACCAGGAATCAAATCAGTGATTTAGAAGATAAGGTAGCAAAAGCGTCCAGTCAGAACAATTTAAAAAATCAGAAAAAATGAAGATACTTTAAGAAGACCCTATGACAACATCAGGTTATCAACATTTGCATCATAGGGTTACCAGAAGGAGAAAAGAGGGAACAAAACATTAAAAACTTATTTTAAGAAATAATGATAAGAATTTTCTTAACCTGGTGAAGAAAAAGACATACTGTCTCAGTAAACACAGAGAATCCCAAACAAGATGACCCAAAGAGGCCCACACCAAGACACATCATAATTAAAACGCCAGAAGTTAAAGACAAAGAGAAAATCTAAAAGCAGCAAGAAAAAAACAATTAGTTTTCTACAAGGGAGCTCCCATAAGACTGTCAACTGATTTCTCAATAGAAACTTTGCAGGCCTGAAGAAATTTGTACAGAATCTTCAAAATGTTGAAAAGCAAAAACCTGCAACCAAGGTTACTCTACCGAGCAAAGCTATCATTTAGAATTACACGACAGATAAAGAGCTTCCCAGACAAGAACGACATAAAGGAGTTCATCACTATCAAGCCAGTATTACAGGAAATGGTGGATGGAGTATTTTAAGAAGAAGGAAAAAGAAGAAGAATAAAAAAATATGAATAATAAATAGCAATAACTACATATCTATAAACATTACTTTAAATGTAAATGAATTAAATGTTCCAATCAAAAAACATAGGGTAGTTGAATGGATAGAAAACAAGACCCTTACACATGCTGCCTACAAGAGACTCACTTCAAGTCAAAAGACACATAAAAACTGAAAGTAAAGAGATGGGAAAAATATTTCATGAGAATGGGGAAGAAAAAGCTGGGGTAGCAATACTTATAACAACAACAAAAAAAATCGGCTAAAATAAAGGCTATAACAAGAGATGAATAATACCCAGTAATCTCACTTCCAGGTAGTTATCTGAAGAAATCCAAAACACTGTTTCGAAGGTATATTTAAATTCACATGTCCATTGCAGTATTATTTACAATAGTCAAGATATGGAAGTAATCTGGATATCCATCAATGAATAAATGGATAAATAAAAGGTCATACATATATTCAAAGGAATATTACTCAGCCTTTAAAAAGAAAGAATGAAATCTTGTCATCTGCAACATCATGGATGGACCTAGTAAGTATTGTGCTAAGTGGAGTAAGTCACATAGAGAAAGATAAATGCCATATGATTTTACTTGTGTGTGGAATTAAAGAACAAATTAAACAAAACAGGAACAAGCTCATAGATACAGAGAACATTTTGATGGTTGCCAGATGGGATCAGGGTTGAAGGGGTAGATAAAGAAAAAGGGATGAAGAAGTACACATTTGTAGTTGTGAAATCGTTATGGAGATGCAAAGTATAGCATAAGGAATATAACAATAATATTGTAACAACTATGTATGGTGTGAGATGGGTACTAGATTTACTGGTGTAGTTACCTTGTAAGTTATATATAAATATTTAATTACTATGTTGTATACCTGAGACTAATATAATATCATATGCCACTATAAAGAAAAATAAAAAGATATATATTTCAAGAAAATAGTACAATTTGTTAGTTTCAAAATAGTTATGGAGATACAAAGTTTAGCATAAGGAATGTAGTTAATGATATTATAATAACTATGCATGATGTCAGATGGTTACTAGATTTATCAGGATGATCACTTTGTAAGTTATATACATGTCTAATGGCTATGTTGTACACCTAAAACTAATACAATATTATATATCAAATATAATTTTAAAATTTTGAAATATTTAAAAATATATTGAAAAGATTGGATTTGCTTAAGTAATCTAACATCTCATAAAGATAATGGGAAGCTCAATACATTATTATGGTAAGACACACAATATTTGTGGTCTGGCATATTATTTAAAAGATAAAAAAAAAAAAAACTTTCACAATTTCTTAGCAAAGCAGACTAAAGGTCCAAAAGACAAAACTTTGCCCTTTTTAGCAGAGTGAAAAAACAAATTCTAATTTTGCATCAGTGTGCTTTTAATATTAAACTCATTAAATAAACATAAATAAATCCATTCCATTTAGCCAGCTTGACCACACATAATTATTTCAATAAATTTTGTATAACTTTTAAATTCATTCACATTTAGTCCTATATATTTTTTCCTCTTCCTCATTCAGGAAAATAAATCATAAATCATTTTACTTTCCTCACTTTTTATATAATGTTGTTTCCTTTCACCCTTATTGTTTCTAAGTAGTTTTAATTACATATATTAAGTAGAATTCTTAACCCTTAGAATCCTTAATTCCTAGTAAAAGCTAAGAAGTAAGAAATCGTAGACTGTTACAGCATTCTATGGCTTGGAAAATTTACAATATATCTTACTATTTTAGAAGCATATTCTTCCCCATAGTAATTTTTTTATTGTGATATAAGATATGTTTACTAATACATCCAAATAGCTTTAGTTCCTTTGTAAAACAGGCCAAAGGTAGATAGATCTGTATTCAGTAATTAATGTTTCAGGAATTTATTTTATTTTGAATTGATCTAAATATTCAACAAATTTCCATTATTCAACTTATCTCAAAGAATCAGGTGCATCTTGAAGGCTATCATAGGCTGACACATCAATCCAACTACATTATTCTCAATTTAATGTATTATATCAGGGAGAAGGTATTCAACTATGATAGAAATAAAAAATTTCCCATATTTTAGATTTAGAGCTGTGTCTTTGAATGTTTCAGTAAATTCTTCCACAAAGACTTCAGAAGTTTTTTTTTTTTTTTTCTCTCTGGGTACATAATTTCATTTTAGCTTAGAGAAGACCACCTAAAATATTCCTATTGG